>CAMOHE010000140.1:0-14103 GCA_946598075.1 Artocarpus hirsutus
ACACATAAATTGATCATTACATGATACATATATAGTCTTAGCACGCACCAGAGATCAGATGAGACTCTTTAGACCAGACATTGATCTTCTGATGTTGTTGATGAGCATGATGTCTCCCCAGCATGATCCTCAAAGTTATGCTTCTGGTGTTCTTGCTCCTGCGGATATAGGTAAGGCTTTGGAGGCATTTGTAGGGATTCAACTTCTCCTTCGAGCATTTCGATGACTTTGTTCATCGAAGGGCGATCACAGGGCCTCAATTGTATACACCAAAATGCTACTATGATCATCTTCTTTACTGTTTTCAATTCTTCCTCCACGGCGTCTTCTATTTCCATATCTTTTCCTTCTCTGAATTGATCATATATCCATAACGGAAAGTAGATTTGGCTTGATTTCTCGGCATCTGCGTTTAAATTTTTTCTTTTATTTGCCATTTCCATCAACAACATTCCAAAACTATAAACATCAGCTTTGTAAGAGACTCCTCCAATGTTTTTGTAAAACAACTCTGGAGCTATGTATCCAAAAGTTCCTCTTGCTGCAGTTAAAGACACTAGACTATCTTCTGGTGGGCACATTCTTGCTAGTCCAAAGTCTGAAATCTTGGGAATAAAGTTCACATCTAAAAGAATGTTGTGAGGCTTGATATCAAAATGTAGAATTTGCATGTCACAACCTCGATGGAGATACTCAATACCACGAGCAATGCCAAGCGAGATCTCGAATATTACCTTACAATTTAAGGAATTAGTCATTGCTGGTTTTGGGAAAATATACTTGTCAAGAGATCCATTAGGCATGAAATCGTAAACAAGAGCCCGCTTTGACCTCTCAACATAGAAACCGATTAGTTGCACGACATTGACATGGTGAATCCTTCCAATAGTAGAAACCTCATTGATGAAATCTTGCCCGTTTGCCTTGGATTTACCCAACACTTTGATTGCTACGAGGCGACCATCAGAAAGCTGTCCCTTGTATACAGAACCAAAGCCTCCCTCGCCTAATTTATCCCTGAAGCCTCCGGACATCTTTCTAATGTCCCATGAAGAGTATCTTACAGGCATCAGATCACTGTAACTTTGGAGAAATTCTTCAATGCCATCATATGCCGATAGATGCCGCCTTTTCCACTTATAGATCAGAAAGGCAATCGCAAGGACAGTACCTACCATTCTCAGTGGTACTACTATGTCTGTAATATTACAAAAACAATCGTCAACTATTTGTTTAGGAAACCGTAAAAAACAATTACATACATACATAAATATATATATATATATATATTATAGTGGACGTGATATTGTATATCTACTTCAAGTCTTGCAAAATTAACATCACTTTCATTGAAGTAAACTTTTCTAAAAGCCTGTGCTTAATTGTTTTTTCCTTTTATTTTTTTCCATTCCTAGTTAAACCCGGGAAATGTTTATTTTGTTTTATTTTATTTTTGCATAGTGGCGGATAAATTGAAATCAAGAATAGTAGTCTGAATTAAAGCCTGTGCTTTCTCAAATCATCATCTTCTTACCAAGGAATTGTACTACCTTCACGGTGGAACCTGCCACTTAAAAAAAACAAACAAACAAAAAAGTCACTGAATTTTTTCATGACCGTGAATAGAAAAATTAGGACGATTGAAAGAGCAGGGTTTTTTCAATCCTAATAATAATAATAGTAGTAGTAGTAAAGCCTTACTGCAAAAAGTGAGGCATTGAGCCTTGTTGAGATCTTCATCAACGTAGCAAGTCCTCATGTATTTGTATTTCAATTCGAAGCCCAGTAACCATGAAAGCTCAAACCCATAAACAAGTTCATTGTGAATGTCTCTGTAGGAACTTGTGTTGAGATTCTGTCCTTTCCTTATCAGAGTCATCGTATCGATCCGGCACGAGTCGTCCAAATCTGAAAAACTTAGATTTCCATCGACAACAACGTAGGAGTATACCCGTTTGGATTGTGAAAAAGCAGAGTTATTGTTGTTGAAAGAAGCTATGTCTATATAATTATAAAGACGAGATCTCTTGCTATTTATTGGCTTTTCGCAGGTCAAGAATAGTACTGTCTCTATAAGATCGGAATAGCGTAACCACTCCGTTGACCAACAACCATGAGCGATGCGATTATACTTGATTGCTGTTTCAAATCCAAAATTCTCAAACAAAATGTCATCTTTGGTGATGGAAAGTTTAGGGATGATGGAGTAATCATCTTTTCGAAGATCAGGATCAACAACTCTAATTGTAGAGTTATCATAATTGATTGCTTGTACGTAGGACTTGTAGTATCCATTTTGATTCGTGTAAGGCGTATGCAAGTATAAGAATGGAAGGTTGTTCTCGCAAGAGAGCTCGTACCTTGGATCTCCACAGCCTTGAGGATCGGTTTTGAGTCGGAAAGGGAAACTAATGCTGCTGAGATTACCACAGGAAGAAGGTGGACAATGTGGCTTATTATGGCCAGCGTAGCTTGTTTTGTGGAGTATGATGATCACATCAACTAGATGGGCTATGAATTGGATAAACAAGGGTACTCTTCCACTCAACGCCATTTTGTAATCAGACTTTTCCTGCCACACAACTGCAGCTTCCTACAGTATGAAGCTCTAATGGTCTCCTAGATATATGTCTTTCTCTGGTTTTTTTTTTTTTTTTTTATATATAAATTATAAGCACATATATCAGTAAACATATTTGTATTTCACCCTGTAAAATCAATTTGACCCCTCGCTCATTAATTCAGTCACATCTCTGCCCCTCTCGCTAATTTTTTCTGGCTTCGTCCCTGCAAGTTGATAGTGGTCCTAACTATTGAATGCAGTCAAAACTCATTGCAAGTTGTTTTTGAAAGTTTCAAATTTTTTTTTGTTGGTGCGTGTGGTGCGGGGAAGGGGATTGAAGAGAAACATAATTCAGCAATGATTTGATGGTTGCTTGTGAGTAGTTATCTATAATTTCCGCGTTGTCATGACCATAGAAGTCATAATCCATTTTGGAATAAAAATCAATACAAGTACTTCTCAAGCCCCGTAGTCTACGCCAATTTTATTTATTTATTTGTTTCTTTTTTGCCTTCATCTTGTTTAATTTTAACCAAAGAACCCTCTTGCCAGTTTAGATAATTAACTCAATTTATAAAGTTACATGTAAAAAAGTGTCTGAAATCTATGCATTCAGCTGCGGCAGAGATTTTCGGTGCGTCAAAAATGGCCATATTTTCTCTTCACCTTTTTTTCTTGACAGTCAATATTGCTAAAGTCATAGTAGCAAGCCAAGATGATTGCGAAAAATCATCATGGTGTGGGGAACAGTTGATACCTACTAGATTCCCTTTCAGACTCAGAGAGAACCAGCCTAACCACTGTGGCTGCACGGGTTTCGATCTATCATGCACTACTGAGAATCACACGGTGCTTCGGCTGCCATTTACTTCGATGAATTTGTACGTAGCTGGTATAGATTATCATTCGCAAAATGTTGGTGTATATATTCCAGATGATCTATGGTCTTGGAAAAAACCAAGTTTTGAATCTGTCAATCTGTCGAATTCTCCTTTTCGATTCACTCATAATTTCTCTCGCGTTACGCTACTGAACTGTCCTGCTCAATTATCTCACTCAGGAATAACCTGTCTTCGTTGGAATGGCTATAAAATTTGTGCCATTTATTCCAACAGCCGCATAGAGGACTATCGGCAGATCGTTTCTTGTACCAAGATTTTAGACTTCCATGCACCAGTTGATCGTAATGACATGAGCACACTTATGGGTCCATTTTCACTAACATGGTCACAACCAAGTTGCACTTATTGTGAAGAACAATACAAGAAGAAAGATGGCTCTGGACATAAATTTGAATGTACAGAGAGATTCCAGCAAAGAAAAGGTAATAGCTCTGCTCCTTGATGAACTACAAAGTTTTTCGCATTTTAACATTTTATCATGGTCAAAAATGTTGATATTTGAAAGGGCTAAGGGAACTACGGAATCAAGAAATGACATGGTATGAAATTTATAAATCTGCTTTGCATCCCACGTGGGAGCATTTCTAAAATGGCTTTGTTTAGAGTATGTATATGAACATGAGAATTTTTGGGACTGGTATTGGATGGTTTCTAAAATTGTATTTGGTTGTTTTTTCAGATAGTTTTGAATATAAAAAAACGTAAAACTGTGTTTGGTTGGGCATATAAGCTTTTAAAAAAAAAGAAAACGGAAAAGGAAAACAACTCCAGAATGTTTTCCCATTTCCTTAACAAATATGAAAACAGTTTTTATTTTGTTTTCATTCCCTTGTTAAATGCAAACAAAACGCTATTTCCGAACCTTTTGCGAAACACCTTTATAAGAAAACGTGAGGATTCATTTTGAATACAATACCAAACTCCATTATTTTTAGAAAATCTTATGTTATGTGTTAATTAACTAGTTTCTATTGCCTCATTTTCCAGGCCCATCCAAAAAATCAATAGCGATCGCAGGTGAGTTGTATTCGTATTTAAGCCTTTCATGATTGTGTATGTAAGTAGTTATGCTACAGAGTACATAAATGGTTCTTGATTGAGTCAGGCTTTTATAATCTATGCAGGTTCAACGGCAGGGTCATTTACATTTCTGCTAACGGTTATTATTGCAATTCTTTATGCGTGTCCTTCGGACAAGGATACAGAAAATCGGCAGAGAATCGAGAAGTTTCTAGAGGATTACAAAGCATTTCAGCCGTCAAGATATGCCTATGCGGACATTAAAAGAATCACAAATAAGTTCCAGAAAAAGTTGGGACGAGGAGCTTATGGAACAGTGTTTAAAGGGAAGCTTTCCAATGACATTTTTGTAGCAGTCAAGGTCCTAGACAATAATACAAAAGGAAGCGGGACGGAATTCATCAATGAAGTTGCAATAATGGGCCGAATTCACCATGTCAATGTGGCTCGCTTGGTTGGTTATTGTGCTGACGGATTAAGAAGAGCTCTTGTTTATGAGTTCTTACCAAATGGTTCACTAGAGAAGTATTTATCATCCAAGGCCAGAAATAAAAAGTGCCCTCTAAGTTGGGAGAAATTGCAGCAGATTGCCTTAGGGATAGCCAAGGGCATTGAGTATCTCCACCAAGGCTGTGATCAACGGATCCTTCATTTTGATATCAAACCGCACAACATTTTGCTGGACCAAAACTTCAATCCAAAAATTGCTGATTTTGGCCTTGCAAAGTTGTGCTGTAAGGACACGAGTATTGTATCAATGACTACAGCAAGGGGCACAGTCGGCTATATTGCACCGGAAGTGTTCTCAAGAAACTTTGGAAATGTGTCTTACAAGTCCGATGTTTATAGCTTTGGTATGTTATTGCTTGAAATGGTAGGAGGAAGGAAGAAGTATAATCATGGGAAAATGGAGAATGCTTTTGAAATATACTATCCAGAGTGGATCTATAATATGCTAGAAGAAGGGGAAGACATTTTGATCAGAATTCAAGAAGAGGGAGATGATAAAATTGCAAAGAAACTTGCAATGGTCGGACTTTGGTGTATCCAGTGGCAACCCGTGTGTCGTCCCACCATGAAATCTGTTGTTCAAATGTTGGAAACAGAAGAAGAACTGACCATGCCGCCAAATCCTTTTGCCTCCATACATCCAACAAAACCGAGGGACAAGACGCCAACAAGGCCTGTGGCTCTGGAGTTGGAAACTATTGCTGAATGAGCATTGGATGTGTAATATTTACTACCAAAGTATAAGCATTATACATGTCCCCATAAATACCACAGTAATTTTTTTTTGCTCTAGTTAATATATGGAATTTCTATTTGATGCTCTAATTGAAGTGTAACCTCGATGATGAATGGTCTTTAAATTTGGAATATACGTTTTTCTTGGTTCCTATGCACCTAGCACTCACTATTGTGTTAAATAATATTTCAAATTGTAAGGCTTATAAATAGCACTATAATTACTCAAGGTAAATGACTTTTTTATTAAAAAAAAAAACTCATGGTACAAAATTAAATTAAGCATCAGCATAGAAATACTCAACTCTTTCTTATGGGTCCAAATGTTAATGTACTGGGCATATATCAGTTGAGAAGTCATCGAACAAAAATGATAAACATAGACAAAGAAAACTAAAAGCACAAAGGATAATATTTGTTTTGCTAAAAATATAGAAGATTATAAATATTGCATTCTAATACACGGAAGCCTTAATTAATAATTATTATACACATGTTTAATGTTATTAACACGCATTTGAGATCAATCTAGACTCTTCAGAGTCCTCTTTTGATAATGTTGATGAACACGACATCTCTCCAGCATCCTCAATGTTGCGCTTCTCGTGTTTTCGCTCCTGCAAAATTTCTATGACTTTGCTCATGGAAGGGCGATCACAAGGCTTCAGTTGTTTGCACCACAGTGCTATTATGATCATCTTCTTTGCCGTTTTCGATTCCTCCTTTGTTACATCTTCTATTTTAATTTCATTTCCTTAACTAAATTGGTCATATATCCATAAAGGAAAGTAGGTTTCGCTTGAATTTTCAGCATTTGTATTTACATTTGAATTTTTCCTTTTGTTGGCCATTTCCATCAACAACTTTTCAAGACTATGGAAGTCAGCTTTGTAAGAGACTCCTCCAATATGTTTGTAAAACAATTCCGGAGCTATGTATGCTATTGTTCCTCTTGCTGCGGTCAAATATAGTACACTATTATCCAATGGGCATAGTCTTTCTAGACCAAAACCTTTGGAATAAAATTCTCCTTCAAAAGAATGTTGTGGGGCTTGATATCAAAATGCAGAATTTTGCATTTCACATCCTTGATGAAGATACTCGATACCACAAGAACTTCAAGCGAGATCTCAAATATTTCTGTCAAACTTAAGAACCTACTAGTTCCTTCCCAAGAGATCCATTTTCCATAAGATCATACACAAGAGCTCGTTTTGACCCGCTAACACAGAAGCCAACCAGTTGCACCACGTTAACATGGTGAATCCTTTCAATGGTGGTAACTTCATTGACAAAATCTTGCCCATTAGCCTTTGATTTTACCCAATACTTTGATGGCTACAAAGCGGCCACTAGAAAGGTTTCCGTAATGCATGGAACTAAAGCCTCTCTCGCCCAATTTTTCCTCGAAGCCTCTGGTCGCATTATTCTAATTTCCCAATAAGAGTAACTTATAGGCATGAGGTTGTTATGAGTTTGAAGAAATTCTTCAATGCCATCCTACATTGGCAAATTCCGCTTTTGCCATTTATAGATTATAAGAGTCATCAGAATTATAGCACATAATATTCGCGGTGCAGATAATATTTATGCAAAATCAAAAGAAATTAAAAAAAAATAAGGAGAAGTTTTTATTAGAAAAAAAAACAACAAAAGTAATACATAATGTGGCTTTGACTTTACACACACATATTAGTTTGTGGAGAAAGATGATAATAGACTTGGCGCACACACTCACATACATATATATTATGTATATATGTATGTCTGTATGCAGGTATGTATGTATGTACACATACATATATTCCAGGTATTCTGGGTTTTGTTGAATTTTGTTATTTAAATAAGCAGTAGAAAATTAAATTAATTCTCACAAAACTCACGCAAGATCCATGCAATTCAATTAGATTGATGAAAAAGTCATAGAATCTTACCAGGATGACAAAAAGGACAAGATTCTGGAAGGGAGAGAGCGGGTTCACTCCGGTGATACCCTAACTCGAGCTTTTAGTATTCGAGATTGGATTCAGACGTTGTTACTTAGAGCAACGCCCTCTGCAAGTATCCACATGAACAGACTCTCTCAAAAACAAATTGGTATGCTAGCACCCTCTCCTTTGCGTTAAATGACTCTCTCTAATTTTTAAGGTTTTAATGTCTTTCGCCTTTTAGAATGAGAGAATGCCTTTTCTCTTCTTAATTCGGCTAGAAACCCTAAAACATATATATATATATATATTGACTTCGAGATAGAGTCAGATTTTAACTAGAGTAAACTGTAATTCAAATATGATTCAGAGAATCTAGATAATGTCTGTAATTCGAATATGATTTAGAAAATCTAGATAAAGTCAGTAATTCGAATATGATTCACAGAATCTAGATAATGTCAGATTCAATAAACCTAGACATATTTAGTACATCAAATCTGGACATTATTAGGTTCATTGAACCTAGACACAGTTAACCCAACATTTGTTCTTGGTCTGTTCTAAGTGTGCGACCCTATAGGTTCGCATAACGTTGGTAGTGGGCTTAAAATTCTATTTTTGGCCCACAAATCAAAAGCGGCCTCTAGCAAGACCTTATGATTACCCAAGTTATGCGAATGTCAATAATCCGACACAACCTAATCCACAATAAGTATTAAAGTCCTTTTGTCTCAAGATACCTTGATTAGACATGGTTTATGTCATCCTTATACTATTTAATCATATTATTTCTCAATCTTAAGTAGACTGATATTGATAACCCTTATCAATTCATTTCAGTATGGCCATACATTTTACTTCAGTCTAATTTATCAAGGGGCCCATAGATATCTTTCTCATGATAAATGAGGGACACATTTCTTCTTAATCACTCACATTCCTCACATGATTCACTTTATATCCAATAACAATCCATTCCATGATCCTGTTAAAGATAATATTAGATTGTGTCAAAATATAGAACTTGTCATGTAGGAAACCATGGTGATTTCAGGTCAGAGGACTAGGATAATACTATTGTGATGAAAATCACTTATGACAATTATCCATGCAGTATTCTCATAACGGGTCGATCTAATACATCATTTCTCAAATATGTATCTATGAGTTGACTTAGTATCTCATACGCATGATTAATAAAACATAATCATTAGTCAAACTTCATACTAGTCTTCATTCATTATTATCCCAATAATAATGACCGACTAAGGATAATTTAAATATAATTCAATTTTCACCTAAAATTTTTACTATCAAGTCACATACTTGATGACCTTAAGCAGAATTAACTATTCATAGAATTAGAATATAAAACAATAATGAAAATGCCTCTTTATTAATAAAATGCAAATGTAATGAAATCATTATGTGGTTATTATATAATTGGCTTAGGGCATATCACTAACACTTACCACAAGGATGATCATACATCACTCCATCTGGATAGAGATCCTCATCAACATTGCGTTGAACGTTGTTAGAATCTTCATAAACAAAGCAAGTAAGATTTCCATCTGCATCATAGCTGTCGTAAATGTCCTGCCGTAAAAAACTTTTTCCCGTTCAAATCCAGCACTGCTCAACCATGAAAGCTCAAACCCATTGGCAAACTCATCACGCATGTCTTTCTAAAGTTTCTGCTTTTTTTTTTTCTTTTCTCATATTTTCCCTTTTTTTGTTGTCTTGCTGAGAGAGAAATGATTTCGAACGTGAAGTTTGTTTAAGACACTTAATTTACTTAACAAATTACCTAAGTTCAAATTCAGGTGCATTTTTTTTTTCAATAAATGGAGCCTTATGTTGTGAAAATTGCTGTCAATTTGTCTAGATGGTTCTGTTTTGAGAAAATCTGGACATGGGAACACATAATCTTTTGTGGAATTATTCGAAGAAGGCTTTCACATGTGGGCTCATCGGGGTTACCATTTCAGACAGATATGCAAGTGTTGCTGCAGTTAAGGGTGCTTCAATTCCCAAATTCAATCACAGCACAAGTTCTTTGATGGGTATGGACACTTGTAAATATATGTTTCGGAAATATCAAACACAATGTTGTTCCATTTATATAATGTTATTTTGCTTGATTATGGATTTTCTCATTGTAATTTTTTCGCTGATTACGAATTACAGGTGACTATGTTTTAGTGGAAAAATATTGTCTTAGGGACTACAAATTTTCACGTGGGGATGTAGTCGTTTTTAGGTGATCCTTCTGTACTGCTATTTGAAGTCATTTATTTTCGATGAAGAACCATCTTTGGGTATATCAAAATTTCATATAATTATTTTTTTGATACAATGAAGGATCTAACCTCCTTCCCCCCAAACCAATACCTACCTCACCCCTTCCCCATTGCCACGAGACCAACATGTCTTGGGTGGGTATATCAAAATTTCATACAATACATATGGATGCAATTCAGTTCAGCCATTTCAAGCATTTTAAACTGTTTATTAGAATTTAGAAATTTTCGGCAACTGCATGTCTTGTATGGGATTGTAAGAAACTTCAACCGGGGAAACAAAGAATAAACGTTAGAAATTCTATTGTCATAGTGTTTAGGAACAATCTGCTTCATTTTTATTGTGACGACCCTTCCTATGTGGCCGTCACTTAACTTAATGTGGTCGTAAACTTAAACATACTTAAGAATAAAGTACAAAATTTTGGAATAAATTTTTTTTTTAATGGATTTTTGTTGTCGAATCCTTGACATGAAACCTTAGAGGGAATAATGATTATTTCCCAAACTTAATAACAATGATTTCTTAAAGAGAATGAATTCTCAACATACAACTTTAAAAGATGTAATAATCATTTCTTGAAAACTTAATTTTGTAACTTAACAAAATACATAAATTTCTTAAACATGATACTAACGTAATAATAATTATTACGTTTTAACTCAATTATAATTTATAAATCATGATCCTTTACATAACTCATAACATTTATTTCTTGAAGCATAACTATAGTAATTTCCTTGAACTTTTCTTTTTAAACATAAAGATAATAATTTAGCAACTATTACTTTAAAGACATTTCTTAATTTAAATAAAACTATTTTCAAAACAATTTTAAATTAAATATGAGATAAAAACCTCATTTATATGTTCTTTAAAACTTTCTTAAAAATCATTATATATCTTACTTATAATTTAACATCTTAAACATCACATATTGATATATTAAAAATTAATCTTTCTAGAATTTATCATAATAATAATTACTTGGAACTCGTTTATTTAAACCATCATAATAATAATAATATATGAAGCATAATCATCTAGACTTTTATAAAAGTAATTTCTTAAAAACATATTCATAAAAATCGTTACTCATTTTGGCATAAAACTTATATAATCATTTTCTTATTATAAATGATCATATAATTTTCTCACTTAAAAACTTTGCATATTTGTTGCATCAACATTCTTAAACTAGTCAAAACATAATTTTTTATAACTTAAACTTTTAAGTTAAGATACTAATTCCTTAAAGCGTTTCCTTTAAACTTTCATAATAATTTCATAGAAACATATCTATAAAGTTCATTTCTTAACATAACGTAAAACTTTAATAATCGTTTTTAATCTTAAATAAATTTATAATTTTCTTACTTAAAAAGTTCGTGTAATTGTTGCATTGTCTAATGCAACATTCTTAAACTTTAAAATCCTCTAAACCAAGATTGTGTAATTACAAGCTCAGTTTTTTAAGCATAATTATGTAAATTATTTACTTATTTATGTGCACATATTTTCGTAAGGTGTAAACATACAAAATTTTGTAAAATAAAACATGCATAAATTCATAAAATAAAAATACGAAAATATTACATTGCGTGAGCGGTATCCATTCCCATCTTCACCATTCGTCCGCTGCTCACCACTGTCCATCAAGTGCCGCTGACAGGTTTTCTTACCTACAGCATGAACATACTTAAATGAGCTTTCGCTCAGCAAGTAGGAAATTAGTCTCCCAAAACATAAATAAAAACCATTTTTATAAAAATATGCATGAGCATTTTATGCTTGCTTATCATCTTGATTTATGCTTAATTATTTAAACTGTATCTTATCTTCTTACTTTGGGCCCGGAGATCGTACCAGTTGCGCGCGAGTCTTGAAAAGTTAGGGTTCGCGAGGTCCCAACGACACCAAGATTATTCATTTCTTTAACATGGAGCCTCCTCATGGGTCGGAAGGTTGGTACCACACCCTTAACTTGTCATATAAGTTTCACTTGCATTATTGTGTGTATGCAGTATGACTTATCACTACATGACATCACAATCTCATAATTCTTGAATCTTAAGTCATAATCATGCTTGACTTGAAGGTGATCAAACAATATAATTTAAATATTGCATACATCACACATTAATCATCACATCATCATCATGGCATTTCACATCATGTCATAACATAACATATCACATCATAACATATAACAGTGTAATAAATCATTGATCATGCATTTTTATAATTTTTATGAAAATATTTAAAATTAATTTATTTTTAAACTATTCATACTGTAGGCGAGATTCCTACTTACCTAGACTCTGAACTGAGCGGGTCTAGTTGCATCTCGCTGTATCTGCAGTCTGTGCAGCATCCTTAGCAGTGCTCCTCAAGCAGCCGTAGATGGCTAGGAATGCTCCATGGAGATTTATTACTGCTGAGAATATCATTCTGGACTCGGTTACTACAGTCCAGGTCGCCTCGATCCACGTGTAGTCGGTACCAGATGATTTTCACCGGAGTAGAATTTGCTCAAACGGAGGTCACCATCACATTCAGAGCATCAAAATGAGTCGGGAGGTGGTCTCGAATAGTCGATCGGAGGTCCGGATCACAAAAACCCGAAGTGGTAGTTGACCGCCGTTGACCATCGTAAATTGCCTTTGTTGGCAGCTGGGCTCGGGCCTACCCCCCCTAATTTAACCCTTCTAAGTCCAATGGCGGTGTCAATTTTGTCCAATTTGGCCTCTAACACAGCAAATCAAAGCTTGACATTGGCGGCAAAAATGGAGATTCTGATCTCCTATCTTCGGCAATGGCTTGGCCAAATTGGCTTGGGGGAATTGTTCCCCACTGTTTTCTGAGTGTGTTGGTGGCTGTAGTTCACCACACCGTCATGTCGAACGACAGCCCAAGGCCTCTCATGGTGGCGCACAAAGGCAGAGGCCGTGCATGGTTCTCCGACGGGTGTTTCGTGAATTTGAAGGGTCAATGAGCTTCTCCGTGCTGGTCTGAACATTTCCCCTCCTTCAATTTGCGACGAGGCGGTCGGGAAACGCAGGCACCATGGCTCCCACGGCGGATGGTGACAGCAGACTCCGATCTTCGGTGGCCAACGACGCTACAACGAAATTGATCAAGGCGTCTTGCTCGCCTTGATCTTCTGAATGAAATGGTGAGGTCGATTGACCTCGAAGGTGTGACGACCCTCACTTAGGTGGCCGTCACTTAAACTTTAAACGTGATCGTAAACTTAAACATACTTAATAATAAAGTACAAAATTTTGGAATAAATTTTTTTTTCTCTTAGAATGGATTCTTGCTATCAAATCCTTGGCATATAGCTTTGAAGGAAATACTAATTGTTTTCCAAAACTTAGTAATAAATGAATTCTTAATAATAAAGAATTCTCAACGTGTAACTTTGAAAGATATAATAATCATTTCTTAAAACTTAATTTCGTAACTTAACAAAATACATAAATTTCTTAAACACGATAATAACGTAATAATAATTATTACGTTTTAACTCAATTATAAGTTATAAATCATGATCCTTTACATAACCCATAACATTTATTTCTTGAAACATAACCATAGTAATTTCCCTGAACTTTTCTTTTTAAACATAAAGATAATAATTTAGCAACTCTTACTTTAAAGACATTTTTTTAAATTAAATAAAACTATTTTCAAAATAATTTAAATTAAATATTAAAATAAAATCCCATTTAAATGCTCTTTAAAACTTACTTAAAATCAATCATATATTTTACTTATAATTGACAACTTAAACATCACATATTGTTATCTTAAAACTTAATCTTTTCAGAACTTATCATAATAATAATTACTTGGAACTCGTTATTTAAATCGTCATCATAATAATAATTCTTGAAGCATATTCATCTAACTTTCATAAAAGTAAATTCCTAAAAACATATTCATAAAATTGTTACTTATATTTTGGCATAAAACTTATATAATCATTTTCTTATTATAAATGATCATATAATATTCTTACTTGAAAACTTCACACATTTGTTGCATTAAACGTTCTTAAACTAGTCAAAACATAATTTCTTATAACTTAAACTTTTAAGTTAAGATACTAATTCCTTAAAGCTTTTCCCTTAAA
>CAMOHE010000145.1:0-22521 GCA_946598075.1 Artocarpus hirsutus
GTCTCCTCCGACAAATCATTTTAAATGCCCATAACAATCCCTTCGAAGTTCCATCTTTCTCCTCTTCTTTTCGTTTTCCCATCAAGCAAAATCTTTCTGCCCGCGTGATGGAAATGTGAAAAAAGAAAAAAAAGATAAACATGACCTTAAGTCTAATATATTAGAGAATAGCTAGTTTTTAACGGAGATTCAAGACAAAAATGGTGAACGGAGGGAGGTCTTCGCGGTCTCTTTCGTGAATCTCGTTGTCGTCGTCTAGTTTCTTGCAGGGGAGACGCTCAACATTCGTCTGCATCGCGATGTTTAAATGTAATTTTTGTAATACCATTTGTGCAGTAAGTTTGTCAGAGAAGAACCTAGTTTCTTTATTTAGAACTTGTTTTTGGTACCATTTATTAAATCACCGTCTTTCTCGCTTAGTTGTCGACACAAGATGGATGAACGTGTGAGCATTAGAGGAATTAAGGTTTCTAATAAATCACTCAACTAACTTTTAGTCACTTATTAATCTCAACACATGAGCAAGATAAAAAAATTTTCTTTACACTCTTTTTCTCTCTTACATTTCAATAAGAGGAACAATTTTAACATGGTTCTCTTAGTCTCTCTAAGACTCATAAGTATATAGAATAAATAAAAGAGACCTCTACTTATAGACCATGTGTGAGAGCCAATTAATTATGGAAAGTTCTTTTAATTTAATTTAAAATCACGTAATCTACTTAAAATAAAATACACAAGTTTCCCTATCTCATTATTGTAATAGGTGCCACATACAAAGGGATTCTCTATGTATGTGGCGCCATTCTCCATCCAATGCAAGTGTGAATACCATTTTTTACCTAATCTCATTTGTTTAAACATTCAACTTTTTATATTTGAATTAAATAATATTTATTCAAAATTGAAAATGTTAAATATGAAAACTTTATAAATAAGCTTTGACGAGCATGAAAAACTTTCCCTTTATGCTTTAGGAGCCACACACAGTGGAACTTACCCACTGTGTATTTTTCAAAATTAATTATTTATTATCAAACAATCTCACTATTTAATAATTATAAATTAATTTATAATTATTATATTTTGAATGATATTTAATTTAGAATTTTATAATTCTAAATTAATTAATTAAATAAACCAATAATTGCACTTGTTTGAGTAGTGTTATAAGGATGACAGGGGGGCTTATGGTCCCATAATTTCAATTTCAATAAAACAATATATTAACTAAACTCTTTAATTAATATATTACTCTATTAATTCTGATGTAACTCGACTCTATATAATTGTATAATTAGAGCTATAATTATATAATTACTCATTTTTTAGAGTTATTTATTTGATATAGCCATTATAAATAAGTTGATCCTCCATAAATAATTTATAATTAAAGCTAGGTAAAATCCATTAACCTCTCTAATTACTTATTTATCTTTTAGTGATATTGATTCTCTAATGAAAAGAAAAAAAAATCATGAACTTAATCACGAATGAACGCTCTTATTATTCAAGCCCTAAATCAATACTTAAGATAATTATTTATTAGCTTCTCATTAGACAAGCATTCCCCACAACTTACTTCGTTATGCCTCCAAAATACAAGGAATATGATTAGATTCTCAAATTCTATATCGAATAAATCAAAAGATATAAATTCATAAATAGATGTCTAATAATAACTCAAGATTAAGATTATTTGATGTATGATTATCTGTCAATGTGATTAAAACTTGCTATATCTAACGAAAATATGGAGCTGTTCATATCACATCATGTCCTACATAATTTCATTATATACAATACACTCATTTAATGACTCACTACATTAACACATTAGGTAAAAACCATTTTCATTTTTAATAGAAATGGCCTACATTAGTCACACTCAATCAAAGATTCTATGCTTTAATTATATAATATTATCATCTTTAAATTTTATCATATTGTATATAACACTTATATACAGTACTTAAGGTCATGTAGATAATTATGAATTTTGATAATATTCATGAAGTATTTAAAATGCAAATACGTAAATATAATAAATAAATTTACTTTATTTATTTATTTAGAAATATCACATATATAAAACATCATATGTTTTAAAAGTATTTGTTCTAGCAAAATACATATTTTTCAATTTTTTAATGTTTCGGAAGATGTGAATAATAAATTACCATAACTAAAACTTCATTGACAACAGCTAGTTAACGGGGTTGGACAAATTAGATATCACGTTTGAAAATTGAGGGTTAAAGTAAAATATGACTAAATCTTTAGGGAAAATAAATGAAAATTTGCTTATCTAAAAGTTGATACACTAATTTTATAAAATAAAAATACTAATTAATCTCTTCAACTAATACAGTACCTTATGCAATCCGATTTACACGTACCAACTTTGATTGAAATCTGTGCAAATTAAAGACGTTGGTCCTAATAGAATGTACAAAATTTTCTTTATAAAGCAACTGAACGCACAAAATATTGATTTATCAAAACCTAATATTTGTTTCCGCTCATATATAAAATACTAACAAAGAAAATTCCTTAAATTATGATTTTAGCATAAATGATACAGTATTAGACAAGTAATAGGATTGTTGAACAGTTTAATAAACCATTAAACTGTTAGCTTACTTTAATACGGTCACATAAAAGTGAAGGAGAGATTATTTGTTTTAATTTCTTAGGGTTTCTACTTTATATATTCAACAATTTAAATTTTTAAATTCAAATTAGCCTAGACAGAATAAAGTTACTAAAGTACTCATATGTTATGTACCATATCTTAATTATGTACCAAGTTTTATTAAAAGTTCTAACAAAAAAAGTTTATTTGTCAATATTTCATATAGTTCAAAGAAAAATGCATGTTATATTTTGAAATCAAAATATACAGTGTTACAACGACTATAATTGAAGAAATTTCTGTAATTAATCCAAAACAAAAAAGTATCCTCGCTATAAAAGAGTGTGGTCACTCTTCTGTTACTTGCTACCTTCTTTTCCCACATTAAATAAAAAACAAAAAAGAAGAAGGAGAAGGAGGTGGAAACAGCTGGGTTTGTGGGTCAACCATTATTTCAACTTTGAACTTTGTTGCTGTTTTGTTCTCATTTCCATGCTTTTCCTTTTTCTGTGGTTGTTCTAATTGCATCAATTTTTACTGTTTATGTTTCCCCTTTCGTCCAACAGTTTGCCATTCTCTCTGCATTGTTCCATCATTAATTGTTCCCGCAGGCCACAGCCCATTTTCTAGTGATGTCCATTTCATGAACGAACACTTTTCTGCTCAGTTGAAGCGTGGACAGCTTGCAAGGAGGCGCCTCTAACCATACTTTTATGCAAGAGCTTTTTTATTGGCTGCGTCTTGATTATAGACTTCAAATCACATAAAAATATACTAGAATCAAACACTACTTAAACCTAAGCGATTGATTAAAAAATTGATACTTTATAACCATGCACTACCGATTAGACATTTTTTCTACCTCACCGCGCGCAATTCTCTTTCAGCTCTTCTTAAATCTTTCTAGAAGCTCATATTTTGTAACCTTGTTTTGGTAGAATACAAGAACAAAAAAACAAAAAAAAAAGGCTTATGCCATTGTGTTGTTATATTTTGTTGTATGAGTTTTGCGTCGACTTTTAAATATATTTCAAGTGATTTGATGTCTAAAAGCATACGGTAGCACAGATAGAATCGTAGCTGAAAAAGCCAATGTTGTATCTTTTTTTTTTTTTGGGTGTTGGGGGGGGGGGGGGAAGGAAACTATGGTGGAGAATGTCATTATTCCCCATCAGTAGAGAATGTTATTTTACACCATAAGATTTCAAATCCGATACATGAAATGAGATGATTTCAAAAGTTAAGGAATGCTATTGATTGTATGCTATCTCAGTCTATTTTCTCCTAGCCTTTGATCTATCTTATTTCAAAAATAAATAAATAAATAACAAAACTCTCCTGCACACACCCAAATTTCTGCTCCTGCTTCATCGATGAAGACCTTACCCCTGCTAGTTTGCTCGTCATCACCCAGCCCCCCCGTCGCACGCCCATTGATCTCCTTTGGTTTGAGATTCATTCCCCTGATGTTTGCCTCCTTTACACTAACCAACCCATTCAGCGCCCGCCAACACGCCCAATCTTCATGCCATTTGGTTGACGAGAAGACCACTGTGGCATCTTTCTTCTTCAACACCTCTTTCCTAGGATCAACCCACAAGCTCCGACCCAAAACCTTAAGGCTCATCAGCCGATTTCCCACCACCAATCTGTCACTTCCTCCATTGTCGTCGTCTCCAATGTCATCAAGGTGAAGAAGTAGTTTGCTTCCACTAATCTAGCAATGGTCTTGAGATTTTGTCATTCTTTATTGGCTGTGAAAGATTTTTCTTTTTCTTTTTTTTTTTGTGTCCTTGTTTATTTTGAATTTGTGGAAAAATTAGAAAAAATAGAAATTTTTTGTTCCTGTTAATTTATGGGTTTTGTGTATTGGGTGTTGATGCCTTGCTGTTGATCAACTTCACGTGTGGTTGAGCACGGTGGTTGGACTGCCTATCCTGCTCGTTTGAACTTCCTGGGGAGACCTGTAAGAAGAGGGAACGCCTTGGAGATTAAAGAGACACCAGTGTGGTGCCGATTAGGGCTTTTTGATGCTCAAGTCAAATACTTGTTTGGCCAAAAGGGAGACAAACGGTAGGCATTTGATAGTCCACTTATCTTGAGAGTCAAGTTAATGCTCCTATTTATAGTGCCTTAAATGAACCGAGGGTAGGGAGGATCCACCCCGTGACATAGGTGCACCTTACCATGGTGTCATGGTGGTAAATGACATGTGTCACAATCTCAAATGGTAGACAACCCTTCATCTAAGTGTCATAATGAGGCCATGTGGTTTCCTTAAGAATGGGTGGTTACCCAGCTTTAGGCCATATCCATCCGACCCGAGCATGCGTTCTTCCTAAGGAGGGACATCTTGAGTGGCGATCAAAGAAGGCCTGAGGAACCGTCTCGAGAAAGTGCATCAATCAGCTAGGAGTTAGATAAACTCCAAGAATAACTTCTGTCTAAGCAGGGTGGTCAAATAGTCGAGATAAGCTCTTCAGGAAGGGTGCTAAGCATACCCCCAACAATAGCCTCCTAGTACACTTGGTCGATTCTCAGCCAAGATGCACTCTAGCCAAGCAAGGGTTAGTCAATTGATATGGTCCTCGAATATACGTTATCGAGATCACAAGATCCCAAAGGTTCTTTAAGGTGATCCATCATAGGTGACGCTTTGGTTGTTAGGTTCAACAGACACGTGTTAGCTTGCTCTTTGCTGTTTCCCTTGTGGGTGTAATTATTGTACTTCTTTGTATTCTGCGTTCGCTCTTGATTATAAATAGGAAAAGCCCCCCTCTCATTATGTTCACTTTGCTTATGAATTTCTTAGAGTTTGTATTTGGCTTCCAAGCAGAACACAACTTGTAGATTGCTTAACCATCATCCGAGAACCTTTGCTTACTTCAAACTAGAACAGGTAATTTCTGAGCATAAAAATGAGTGATTTGAGTGATTTTCATAACCAATTAGTTAACGTTGCCTGGTCAGACGATAGCATTGAATTTGATGATTTAAGCTCTACGGAGAGGAGAGGAAATACTAGGAGGGTGACTGAGCAAGTAGTGGCCACTTGGTTGGCCTAAATCCTAAGCTTGGGACACAAGACTGCTCCTAAACAAGAATTTTTGGACCTTTTAGAAGGAACTGTCTTGACCCGACTGTGTAGGAGGAGGACCCTTGCATTGGAGTAGCCACCACAGGCATGTTTCGAGTGACCTGACAAGCCTTGGTGACCGCTATGAATAGGTCGACCTCCTCAAGCCGAGACAACACTAGGAGGGCCTAAGTCATGGGTGAAGTCAATGTTGAAAGGGCTAGTATTGTCGAGGAGAGACAACAAGCCGAAGGAGGCAATGATGTTGAGGATGAGGAAGAACCTTCAACACCTTTGGAAATAAGGGTCTGCGAAGCCGTGATCTATCAAATGCTCTCACCTAGACAGACCTCCGCCACCTAGTATACTCCAACAATGGCTGAAGCCCTCCTGGATGCCCTTTGTCGAGAGTATGAGATTCCTGATGATGTAACCTTGGTCCTACTAGAGCAGGATTCCTTCTACTAATGCACCTATTTATGCACCAAGCTTTTAACGACTTGAACGTATGTCCCGCATAACTAAACCTGAACTAATACTATTCACTTAATGGCATGTACATGTTATGAATGTACAACTATGCTTCCAAGATGCCATGGGAATCCTTTAAGTAGATGTTCAAAATGAAGAAGCTCCCATGACAGATCGAGTGGTACTACTTCACTAGCTTAGGAAGCATAATCTTATTCGACAATAGGCTATTTCACTACGCAGGATGAGCTTAACGAGCTATGGCTAGTTTAGGGGTTCCAGCTCAACCAACCCTAGACATGATGATGTCCCGCTTGCTTGACTGCCCTAGCAAGTGACAATAGTACAGTGAGTGGTTGTTGATGTCCGAGGGTCAAGTTCCTCCCAACCTAAGCAGTAGGCTCCAATTTCGAGGACTCCATTGGCTGCCCATCGCCAACAAGGACCTCAAGGAAGTGATAAGATAGATCTACCTACCAGGTCTGCTCTAGATCACAGGTCTAATTTGAAGATCAATCTTTTATTTTTGTCTAGATTTTCCAAAACATCTTTTAACTTTGTTTCTCTTATTTTGTAGATATGTCATCCTGCTAGCTATCTAGGGAAGTAAGGCTCTAGAGAATGATGGCGCTCTAGAAGCAGGGCAAGGGTAAAGGCATAGTTGGGAGCAAGCGAAAGGGATCTAACGACTGGCCGAGGACAGCCTGATATCCTCTATGCCCATTCGTCATAGAGTACTTTAGTGACTTAACCTTGCCAAAAGAGTTCTACAGTTCTTTTTACACAAGCCTTACCAAGAGAGCTTTGAGTCGGCCTTCTAGCCCTTAGTCTAAGTGGGTACCATCTTGGACTCTAAGCTTTACCTTTTTTTATAGGGTCATTTTTATTTAGTCGTAGTAACGTTAGACTTCATAGGCTTGTGCGTCCTTCAAAGTTGTGAACCTTAGGGTTGAGCAACAAGTGAAAGTGCAGAAGGACAAGGCCAATAAGGCCACCTGGCCTAGGACAAGCTGAAGGACAATGCCAACAAGCTAGCCCAGGTCAAGGTGGAGTTGGAGGCGGCCAACGAAGTGGCTAATAAGGCCAAAAAGAAGCTCAAAGGGACCATGCCAACATCCAAGGGCCACAAGAAATGTCTCAGGCTACTACGGTTAAGCACCAAAGATTTCTCGGGGAGGACCTACTAAGCAGGCTGGCCGAGGCCCCACGCCAAGCAGTAGAGAACTTCAAAGACATGAAGGAGTTTTTCAACAACTATTTTCTCGAGATGAAGGATCTACAAGACGACATCCTAAAGAAGCATCTTGAGTTGGTTGCCTTTGACTAGTCGCTCCTCAATGATCCCGAGGAGGAGGGTGGCAATGACGAGAAGGAATATTAGGAAAACAAGAAGCCCTCGGCCCCAAATGAACAGGATGTCGGTGGGCAGGAGTAGAACACAACCTGGGCTACTGTCGATCTAGATGCCGAGGACGCCGAAGACAACACTCGGCCTAATGCCTAGTGTCTTGCTTTCTTTTTTCTTGGCTTTTACTTCCTTTTTTGTGTGCTCGAGTATAGGATGTGCCTAGTTATTGTACCTCCCCTAGATGACTATTCATATAATATTTGAATTTTCTTAAATATTGTGTTGTTTGATTTTCTTTATGTTTATTATCTTTATTATATATATATATATATACATTAACATATTTTGCTCGGATAGGGTATGATGTCATGATACCCTTGTGACCCCAAAGCTTGGTGAATCCATCAGGAATTCTGCAAGTCTAGTTATAGTCTAGAGTTTTGGTCGGGTTTTATGTCGACCATTCCCATAGTCAAGAGTTAAAGTGGCCTGAGCTTGAGCTACTAGCTCATGTCACTGTCTTGATCCTTTTTTTTTTTTGTTTATTTATTGGAGAAAAAAATCCCCAAAAGTGTATTCATTCATTGATATCCATTCAATGTACATTTTTAATTTACCGCCTTGGTTGGCAGATTTTTACAAAGGCTTCACAAAAAAATAACTATCAAGACTAAAGGTCAAAAAGGCTCTGGTTCTTGGGCTAGAAATAGAATCTCTTAAGTTGCTTGGCATTCCATGGGCGGGCGAGCATGCTTCTTTTGATATCAGCTATCTTGTATATTCCTTGTTGGACAATGCCGGCCACTTTAAATGGTCCATCCCATTTGGACCCAAAAGATCCAAGGCTAGGCTACTGGACAAATCACTTTCTTTAAAACTAGGTCCCAAACTTTTTAGCTCCACAATCAGACTAGCTTATTATAGTATCAGGCCACAACTTGGTTTCGAGCAACTATTTAGGTATAAGCGGTATATTGTTTCTTTTCCACCAAGTCGAGCTAGGCTGTCATGAGCTCGGCATTCTTTCGCTCACTATTGTGTTCCACTTTATAGCTTGGCAAGTCAACCTTCGTCGGGATTACTGCTGCAACCTTGTAGACCGGGGAGAAAGGAGTCTCTCTCGTAGTAGTCCGAGCAACTGTGTGGTATGCCCAAAGGACCTTTGGAAGCTCATCAATTTAGGGACCCTTGAGCACTTCCAAATTTTTCTTTAACTTGTCCTTGATAGTCTTGTTGATGGCCTCAACCTCCTCGTTGCTCCAGGGATATCCCAAGAAGAAAAGACCATCTTAATGCTGGGCTGATCATACATCCTCGCTCACTGCTTCAAACTACTTGCCATTGTCGATGGCTATGGTGTATAGGATATCGTACCGATAGATTATATTCTTCCAGATAAAGTTGGTGCACGTAGCCTCGATGATTTCAATATAGGGCCTGACTTCTACCCATTTTGTGAGGTAATCAATGGCCACTATGTAATACTTGAACTATGATTGGGCCACGAGAATAGGTCCTCTAGGATTGAGAGCCTATTTGGGGAAGGGCCAAGCATACTCGACCGAATTGAGCAGTTTGGTGCGATGTCTGAATGTTCGAGCAAACTGTTGAAATTTGAAGCACTTGCGGGTCTAATCTTTACAATCTTGATCCATGGTCAGCCAATAGTACCCTGGAGACACTTAAGGGACAAAGAACATTCACCTACATGGTTGTAGCATAGCCCGCTATGGATTTCCTCCATGAGATACTTAGCTTCAGATGGTCTGACACATCTCTAGTAGGGTGTTGTGTAATTGCATCAATAAAGTCTTCCCTCGATCATCGAATATCGGGCTGAGTTGTTACAAACGCACAAGGCTTCTTCTCGGTACTCAGGCAGCTAAGTTTTGGTCAAGTATCAATTGATCGAGTCCATCCAGGTTTTAGTTTATTCGGCTACTTCATTCATAGATGTTGTTCTCCAAATGCTCGGCTCGACTAGCCTCTTAATAGGTACTGATGTCAAGTTACCATCTTCGAGTCCTGAAGCCAGTTGAGCGAATACATCGACTTTGGCATTCTTTGTTGGAAAAATAATACGTATTGAAATTTTAAAATTTTTATATCAGAATATTTTCTAAAACATAAGTTTGACACGCTATATGCATAATTAACCAGATCTTACTAATCTTTGAATGCCGAAAAGCTACCGCAATTACTGAAGAGAAGTAATGCTCTAGAAGGACCTCAACCAACTAGCTTTCTTTGCTATTCTCTATCATCAATCGGAGTGAATGTGGGCTCACATCGTTCAGCTTTTCCCCAGGTGGCTCTCCTCCCAACCAATTGAGAAATACCCAAAGCTATAATTCATGATTTGTGAATGATAGCTCTCTAGGGAGTTTTAGAGTCTCACTGACAGAGTCTCACTTTAGATTTCTCAATTGATCTAAATAATAATGAGACTCACCCCTTTTTATAGAGGTTGAGCCCAAGAGTTAGTCCTTATTAGATAAGGCCTCAAAAATTTAAATTAGAATCAAATCAGGATCAATATCTGATAAAATTTATGTGGAAACACACGATCTTTTTATTGCTCAATCAGCAGGCCAAACTAGCAGATCAGCCTACTGAACCTCCTCAATTGGCAGGCCGATCAGGCCAAACTTAAAGATCGGCCTGTCGAACTTGCGATAAAAAGTTCCTTACGAATCTTTATTTCCCACCCGAAATTCTTGGGATAGAGCCTCAGTTTTAATTCAAATAACCCAATAAAGAAGTTATCTGATAAAACAATCATATCTAAATAATCTCTTGAAAAATAAATATTCTAGATAATTTAACAAGTTCATCTTGCATTAATTCAAAATCAATCAAATCGATAAATAGACATGAATTATTTAATCCTGATAATTCAACAAATTTATCTTGAATTAATTTTATCACAAAATTAATTCAACCGATAAATAAACATGAATTATCTGATTTTACTGAATTTCAGCCAATCTGATAAACCTGACATAAGTCACCAATTATTGAAAAAACACACCGTATCATTATAGGATTTTTGTGAGCTAGCAAAGGGAACCAAATGGACCTATATAGTTCAAGCTCCCGATAAATATAAAACCCAATATCCCAAATATACATTTTATAATTATCAACTCCAATGCTACTCCACTAAAAGCTTGGAGCTGCACTCTCGAACTATATAGAATTATGAAGCTTGAATAGCTAAGTCTTCATAACATATCATAATGTATCGCATCCCTATAGGATTATTCATAATCAACTTAAGGACAAGTTTTGTCTTACCTTCTCGATTATTTTTATCTTACGTTCTATTATCTCACCATCGGAAAACTTACCATCCAAGATCGTATACCATTTGGTTACACGTATGTATCTAAATGGTTGAGCGCTCTAGTTTTTCAATTACAGGATAATGCATATAAGAGGATATCAACTACTCCTAAAGAAGAGCTATTGATTTCATATCTATGAATAATAGATCTACGCTATCAAAAGTCATGTGTCCAATGTACCGACATATGTACTACTATTAAAATATGGATGCCACTCTTTGGTACATCAAAAGACATAAGTCAAGACAATAGGCGCACTATTCATCTTAGGATTAAGATCTCAAGGTTAAGATACAATACAAATGATTGTCTAAAGTAAATCAATTTGTTGAGACAGAATTATTAATCCAAATCAATTCACTTTATGTCTCGATCTAACACATCGTTACCAATGACAATGTGCCAATGTTTTTATTTGTGGAGTCCACCTCCGATGGTCAAGACAAACCATCTGACGTTAGGGATATAAATAATACAATAATCTTTGCACGAATAAAGTGCCCAACTTTATTCCCTCAATTGCAGATCTTATGATTTAAACCGCCACTTTAAGAATTGTGTCTTCCGCATAATCTATCCATCATATGCCTAATTCTTAAAGCTTTAGATCAACAGTCTCAGACTATTGTTTGCTTAATATACTTTCAACAAATATGAACGTAAAGAGGACAAGATTTGGTATATAAATAATAAATAAATTCTTTATTGATAAAAATATCTTCAAAAACATATTACATTTTTACTCCTTAAGGCATACACATCTAACATTCTCAGCTCTAGGAATTTGTACAATTGAAAAACTCTTAAATTGCCTAAGTAGGGCCTTAACTTTCTTTAGATATGCTGCCATGGGTTTTTCTCGGGCTTGGAGTCCACCAATCACTTGTTGGACCACAAGAATGGAATTGCTATGAATGCGGATATGGTTCACTCTGAGCCTTCACGCAATTTGAAGACCGGCTATCAGTGCCTCATATTCGGCCTTGTTATTGGAGGCCTTCAAATCGAACCGAAGTGTGTAACTAGTTTTGTAGTCATCTAGGCTAACAAGGATGAGTCTGGCTCCTGACCCTTTCACATTTGATGATCCATCCACGAATAATTTTCACTTCGGCTCGTGTCCACTTGTACTACTGTTGGTAGGGGTAGGGTTTTCCACAGGTGTCTTTTTGGCCTAGGGGGTGGCCTGGTCAACCTCCATGAACTTTGCAATAAAGTTGGACAAGGCTTGTACTTTGATGGTCATTTGGGGCACAAATTGGATCTCGAATGGTCCAAGCCCAACCAACCACTTAGCCATTCGACTAGAAATTTCTAGGTTTTGGAGGACTTGGTGCAAGGGGTACTTTGTCAAGACTCAGATGATATGCTCTTAAATGTATGGCTGGAGCTTTTGAGCAAAGGTAACAAGGGCCAAGGCCAACTTTTCCAATAGCAGGTCTCTCTCCTTAGCTCATTGGAAGGTTTTGCTAGTGTTGTAGACAGGCTTTTGAATATTTTTTTTCTAAACTAGGATCAAGCTAATTGCCTTCTTGGATACTACTAAACAAGCATAAAGTATTTCCCCTGGTAGAGGTTTGGATAGGAGTAGAAGTGCCGCTAGGTATCTTTTAAGTCTTTATAATGCTTCCTCACACTCTTTACCATACTCAAACCTCCCACTGAGTGCCTAAAAAAAAGGTTGGCACTTGTCGGTAGACTGGGAGACAGATCTTGACAGAGCGATGATCATTTTGGTGAGCTTTTGGACTTCCTTGATAGTATAGGGTCAATGCATGTCCACAACCACTCGAGTCTTGGCTAGGTTGACTTCGATGACATGGTGGTTGACCATGAATCTAAGGAATTTCTTAGATTCTACTTTGAACACGTATTTGGCTAGGTTGAGCATCTTGTACTCATAGAGGATGTTGAAACTATCTCAAGATCAATAATGTGATCGATTGCTTGGATCAACTTCACGAGCATTTCATCTATGTACACCTTTATAGTTTCTCGATCTGTTAAGCCAACATTTTGTTCACCAGGCATTGATATGTGACCTTAGCCTTCTTCAGCTTAAACAACATAATAACATAGCAAAATAGCCCTTGACTGGTCGTGAAGGTGGTCTTATTTTGGTCTTCCTTAGCCATTTTGATCTGGTTGTACCCTAAGTATGCATCCATGAAGCTCAACAACCCATGGCTAATAATTGCGTCCACTAATTGGCTAATTCGAGGTAGGGGAAGTAGTCCTTCAAGTAGACTTTGTTTAAGCCCATAAAGTCAATACAGACTTGCCACTTCTCGTTGGCCTTCTTGACCAGGACCACGTTCACCAACCATTCAGGATATGTGACTTCTTGGATAAAACCAGCCTCGAGTAGCTTTAAAACCTCCTCGTTTATGGCAACATACCTTTTTAGGTTAAAGGCTCTCTTTATCTAAATGACAAGTTTATGCTTGGGGTTCATGTTTAGATGATGGCTGATAACGATAGAGTCAATCCTAAGAATGTCGTCATGGGACCAAGTGAACACATCCTGATATTTTGTTAGGAATTTCTCCAAGGCTGCTTAGATTTTAGCCTTTAGTAGAGACTCGAGCATGACCATTCAGTCGACATGCTCAGGATCTAGGTGAAATAGGACGAGCTCCTCCATAGGTGATGCTTACACTTCTTTCTCAAGGAGCCACGAGTCCAAGTTAGACAACATCTTCGCTCTTTCCTCGGTAGGGAACTTCTTCTCGTCCACTTTGTAAATGGCCAAGACGTTCATTTGTTGAGCTGCTACTTCCTTTACTGCTTTAACATAGCAGTCCTTGGAGTCCTTTTGCTTCGACCTTATCACTCAACTTTGTTCTCGATGGGAAACTTCCTGGCTGGATGATAAGTGGAGACCACGTCTTTTAAGGCGTTAAGGGTTGGTCCCTCGATGATGATATTGTGTTAGGATGGCTTGTCCACCACTAAAAACTCGACCAGCCGAGTAATCCAACCATGATCTTTGCCGAAGGTGATTGGCAAATAGATCTTACCTATTGCTTTGACACATTCTTCCAAGAAGCCATATAAGGGGGTCTTTACTAGGACGAGCACCACATTGCTTATCTTCAGCTCGTCAAAAGCCTGATTTTGAGCAAGATATCTGTCGAGCTGCCATTGTTGATCATTACTCGCTAGACTACATTATTTGCAATCTAAAGTTTGCACACCAAGGCATCGTTGCATTGGGGGATGAGCCTATCTGCCTCTTTCTTTGTGAAAATAATAGTAATATCGTCATGCTGTCATATCTTGTTAATTTGCTTAGACATATTCATCAAGTTTCTTTCTCGACCAGGTAGGCTTCCTAGACATAGGCCCACTGACCATAGATGGTATCCTCAACAACTGGCCCATCAAAAATCATAAACACGATGTCCGGTGGATTTGGGCCATTCGTATCATCAATGTTCTGTATCCTTAACTGGCCTTCCCTAGAAGGTTGGTCATTTCTCCAAGGGTTGTTTCCAAGGGTGAGGTCTCATTCAACGAACTCCCTAAGTGTCTATCTCGAACGAGCTTTTTGATTTGATCCTTTAACTAAATAAAGTCATGAGTATTGTGCCTAATTTTTTATGGAGGTTGCAAAACTTTTTCTAATCCCTTTGTGCTTGTTTTCCTTTCAATGGTAGTGAATCCACCAACAAATTGTGGTTACTTACATGGTTTAACACCTCATTTAGGGTGACAACTAAAAGCATGTGGCTTTAAAACTTCCTGGTGGGAACCTTTGGCTTGTTGGCTTTTGGCTTCATGTTCTGGTCGACTTCTCTTAATCAACCAAGCCGTCTTGATTGCTCTTCATATAGTCTGAAGCGTCTACATGTTTCTAAGTGTAAGCAAGCATCTAGGAAAAGTTGATCGACTATTTTAGAGCGAGTGACTAGAGCAGACGTTTATCTTGTAATCCCCCACAAAAGGCATGTTTAAGGGTTTTGTCCTCAATGTGTCTCACGTCCAAAGCTGCTCAGGTGATGCGGTTGATTTAATCCCTTACTTCTCCCCCATTGCTTCACAGCATAAACATAGGTAACCTCTTTCCTTCTCGATCTTGAAGGAGCGAATGTCATTGACAACGCTTCAGAGAGCCATAAAAAAGAATTCATTATGCCTATCTTGATGTGCCTAAACCACTATGGAGTAGAGCCAATCAATGTCAACGAGAATACCTTGCACATTACTACGTCGCTGTTTTTCTACAACATCATATGGCCCCTATAAAGTTTTAGGTGCTCGTCGGCATCTATTGTTCCATCATATGATTTTATTTGAGGCACCTCTAACTTGTTCGACGTAGGAACCCTCATGATCCCATTGGTAAAAGGTAGGTCAGGCATGCCACCCTTGTCAACCCTACATCAGCTATTCTTGATCTAACCAATCTACCGCTGCAGGTCACATAGCTATGGGCTATTAGTATCTTTGAGTAGCTCAACATGGTATAGGACTCCACCTTTTACCCAGTCATTATCTTGAGCTCCTAGTTGGTCTTTAGCAAGGCAAATGCCTGGGCTCCCGAGCCTATCGAAGACTGAAGCTACCACCTTAGGGCACAAGTCGAGTACTATGGATTATGCGGTTGCTTCACAAGGCATTCTCCAGAGCTTGAGTTCTAACATGCTCGAAGTCCCATTCCCATCCCTTGATGATGAGACTGTAAAAGTATATATTTTTTAAGGGTTAAATCATTTATTTATACTTTTATTTCTTTTTAAACCTCTAATTAATAGTATTTTTTGTTAATAAGTATTTTTGTGTATTAGTCTGTAAATGTGATTAAAAATGTGTTTTTAGTGTGTTTTTAAGTTTAATAATATTTTTGGTAATTTTTAGAGTCCTTTCGGTGTGTTAAATATGTGTTTAGTTTTTAAATAATTAAAACAGTAAGAATAATGTGCAGTTATCTTATTTTAAGTTTTAATGTGTTTAGTAGTGTGTTTTGAGTTAGTAAATATGTTTTATTGTATTTTTGGTAATTTTTAAAAATATTTCCAAGCCTTAAAAATCATATTTGTGTCAAACCAAAAAAGACTAAAATTTTAAAACTTTGTAATTATTTTTGTATTTTTCATCATAAAATAAATATTTTTTTTATATTTGTAAATATTTTATGTGTAAAATAATTAATTTTAATGCGTTTGTGAATTCTAGATTTGAAATATGGACGAAAAAAGAGCAAAACAGCACCAAAACGGGTGACATCGGACACCAAATGCATTAAAATGCAAAAGAATCTCGAATTATGCTAGTGGAGTACATGTGTCACAGCATGATTGGCACTTGTAGCTCACGCGTCGACAAGTAACACTGAGTCAGAGGGAATCTAAAACCACGTCGGATTCTATGCGACCTTTTTCACATGCTCTTGGTTTCTCAGCTGTAGGATGATACCAAAACTAATCCCATGGCTGCCATTTGTGGCCCACTGATCCCACTTAGGCCTATTTTCACACGTGATTGTTGTCTATTGGATCATGAATTAGATGGCTCATATCTTATCCTACTCTAACACTCAACAACTATGAAGCAACAAATCACAGCAAAATTTCTAGATATTGAGGAGCAAATCTCGTGTGAAAGAAAAGAGAGAAAACTTGGATCTTTTTTATCTACAAAAACTATAGCAAAAGATAAAAAATAAAAAATGGCAAATGGTAGTTTTTAAGCACCTATAAATACTGAGGCATTTGCCTCAGTTCACGACACCCCTCACGAGCCATTTGGCCCTTTTCTTCAATTCTTTCCTTTCTTTTCTTTCTACTGAGTTAGACTCAGCAATATACCCTTAGGGTTGAGAGACTGTTAGAGCACTCCCCCAACCCCACTAAAAATAATAAAATAATGTCTAAATTAGTGTAGCGAGTTTGATAAGGCAAAAAGATGATCTTGTATGCATAATACTCTAGTATGGATTTTGACTTTATATCTGTGTTGTAATGCTTATATTTTTATGGAATAAATTATATTTCTAAGCTTTCAATAATTATTGTTAGTGTTGTTATGTTACCCAATTCTTGCATAAATTCAGTCATGCTTTCTTATGTAATTTAATTATGTTGCGTAATTAATATTAATAATACTAAAATCATGCTCGTTTATTAAGTTGAGTTTCTGCTGCATTATAGATATAGACTAGCATAGTAAATGCTTGGTAATTCTTGATTTATAGTCGATAGAGAATAACATAGTGTATTCTTAGACTATTTAATAAGACAAGGTGCTGTTGAAATTAACACAATAATTTATTCCATTAAAATATATTAATTTTGATTTGTTATTATTTTTTCTATCTTAAAATTATGTTAATTATAATTATAGTGACAGCAAGTTATAATTTTCCTAATTAGTGCACCCAATCATTAGTGAGAGATGATTATTTTGCTACTTTTATAGGAAAACCCTTACTACATTATGGCTTGCTTTATTATCGCTCTTGGTTGACTTATTAAAATAGTAAAAGTGCTTGCTATTAATGAGAAAGGATATAATAAATCAAATGCTTTAGATAACTATTAATTAGAGTTAAATTCTATATCAATTGCGAAACATACAAGGGATTCTCAAAGCTACATCGTTTTACTGCTTGCCCTTTTGAACGTTTATCTTTATCAATCTCTCGAGTTATAAATTTTTCACCTTCTTGTGGATACGACAATCTTTCTATACTACAAACATCCATCGTATAAGAAAAAACATTTTGGGGTGACACCACAACCACTCAGCCTTGCTTGGTCACTTGCCTAGTCTTCCTAAATCGACTAAAGGAGCACTAGGGGCGAGTGTTTTCGCACTTGATGTTTTGTCATTTGCTCCGTAAGGAGACATGCTACCATAGTCAGTCCCTAGATTGGATCCTCGATCGCTGGAACTGCTCCACCTATGCTAGCCTGTCCAGCTAATCGAGACCAGGAAGTGTGAGCTCTACTTGGGTTTTAGTTTTAGCCTTTCCTCGATCCCTTATTGGGGATGTTAGACATGTATGCCCTACGTATTTATTATTTAAATACCAAATCTGTCCTATTTATGTTCATATTTCTTGAATGTATAATAAGCAAACAAAAGTATAAGACTATTGGTCTAAACCTTTAAGCATTGGGCATATGATGGACAGATTATGCAGAAGACATGATTCTTAAGGTGACAGTCTAAATCATATGATCTGCAATTGAGGGAATAAAATTGGGTGTTTCATTCATGCAAAGATTGTTCTGTTATCTATTTCCCTAACAAGAGATGGTTTGTTTTGGCCATCGGAGGAGGACTCCATAAATAGAAACATTGACACTTTATCATAGGTGACGATATATTGGATCGGGATATAAAATGAATTGATTTGGACTATTAATTCTGTTTTGGCAAATCGATTCACTTTAAATGATCATATATGTTGTATCTTAATCCTGAGATGAATAATGGGCCCGTTGTCTTGACTTATGTCTTTTGATGTAGCAAAGGGTGACATCCACATTTTATGTTAGTACGCATGCCGGTATGTTGGAGGCATGACTCTTGATAGCGTAGACCTATTATTCATAGATATAGAATCCATAGCTCATCTTCAGGAGTAGTTGATATCCTCTTATATGCATTAACCTATAATTGGAAAATTGAAGCGCTTAACCATTTGGATAAATAGGTGTAACTAAATGGTATACCGTCTATGGATGATAAGTTTTTCGATAGTGAGATAATGGAACGTAAGATAAAAATAATCAAGAACGTAAGACAAAATTTATCCTTAAGCCGATTATAGATAATCCTATGAGGATACGACACATTATGATATGTCATGGAGAGTTAGCTATACAGGCTTCATAATTCTATATAGTTTGAGAGCATAGCTCTAAGCTTATAGTAGAGTAGCATTGGAGTTGATAATTATGAAATGTATATCTAGGATATTGGGTTTTATAATTATCGGGAGCTTGAACTGTATAGGTTCATCAGGTCTCCTTTGCTAGCTCATAAAAATCTTATAACGATACAGCGTGCTTTTTTAATAATTGGTGACTTGTGTCAAATTATCGGATTGGCTAAAAATTCGATATGATCAAATAATTCATGTTTATTTATCAGTTGAATTAATTTTAAATAAATCAATTTAAGATAAACTTGTTGAATTATCGGGATCAAATAATTCATTATGTTTATCAGTTAGATTAATATTGAATAAATTAATTTAAGATAAACTTGTTGAATTATTAAGAATATTTATTTTCCTAGAGATTATCTAGATATAACTGTTTTACTTAGATAATTTATTTATTGAGTTATTTGAATTAAAACTGAAACTCTATCCCAAGAATCTTGGATGGGAAATAAAAGATTCGCCTGGATCATTTATCATAAGTTTGGTAGGCTGATCTTTAAGTTCGGCCTGTCGATGGTGCAAGTTCGACAGGCCGATCTGCCAGTTCGGCCTACCGATCAAGCGATAAATAGATCACATGTTTTCATGTGAATTTTATCAGATATTGATTCTGATTCGAATTTTCAAGAACTTATCTGATAAGGACTGACCTCTAGGCTCAACCTCTATAAAAAGGGGAGTAAGACTCAATGTTGATTAGATTAATTGAGAGATTAAGAGTAAGACTTTGAAACTCCCTACGAGCTATTGTTCACATATCACAAACTCTAGCTTTGGGTTTTCTCAATTGGTTGGAAGGAGAGTCGCCTGGTGGAAGAGCTGTACAAGTGTGCCCACACACAACGATCGTGGATAAAGAATAGCAAAGAAGACTAGTTGGTTAAAGCTCTTCTAAAACATTACTTCTCTTCACGGATCGCAGTGCTTTTTGGCAAGCAAGGTTCATAAGATCTAGTTAATTTATACATATAGCATGTCAAACTTATGTTTTAAAAAATACTTTGATATAAAAATTTTTGAAATTCTGCTGCATACTATTTTTCCAACAAGGGAACGTCATCCTAGGATTGTCCACTCATCGCCATGTTAATGGAAATGCTGTTATGGCACTTGGCCCTCCTTCTAGGGCAAAAATGTTGATACCTTATTGTCAATCAACACTACATGTGGTTGTGCATAGTGTGGACACTAGGGTGGTATCAACAAAGGGCTCTCTAGCGCTCAAGTTAGGTACTTGCTTGGCTGAGAGGGAGATAATGGGTAGGTATGAGAGAGTCCACTTACCTTAAGGATGGAGTTAATGCTCCTATTTATAGTGCCTTATATGGGCTGGGCATACGACAAATCTACCCTGTTACCCGAGTGCACCATACCGTGGCGTTAGGGTGATAGGTGACAAGTGTCACAATCTCAGATGGTGGACAATCCATCATCTAAGGGCTATAATAAGGTCCTATTGTGGCCTTGGGTCGTTATTACGCTTCAGACCATATCCATCCGACCTAAGCACGCATTCTTCTCGAGGAGGCAGTATCTTGAGTGGTGGTCAAAGGAGCCTTGGGGATCATCTTGGGAAAAAGCATCAATAAGCTCAGAGTTAGGTGAACTTCAAGAATCACTTTTGTCCAAGCAGGGTAGTCGGACAACCGAGGTGAGTTCCTCGAGAAGGGTGCCAAGCATATCCCCAACATTGGGGTTTAAGATTTGTGCAATATAAATCTTAGCTTAGATCAGCTTGAATTGTTTTGATTCTCAATTTTGGATCTCAATTAAAAAAAAAAAAGAAAAGAAAATTATTTTCCTCTTTTATTCTAGGATATTTTGATTGGTTTCCCATTAAGTAAAATATACAATTTGACTGTGTCAAATTTTATTTATTTATTTTTTATTTTTTTTTTGCTTTATGTTTGATTGGATCGAGATTTTAACAGGATTGGACTAAAATTGTCAATGCCAAAGTAGGTGGTCAAGATTGATCATTGATCATTGATCATAAAGGTCACCAGGTTTGGATTTAGCACAAAAATGTTCTCATTATTTTTGCCTACATAAAGAAGACGAAGAACACCAGAGAGCTGATTATTTTATGAGTTTAGTAAGTTGAGCTTAAAGTTTTGCAACTCCATGAGAATTTTGTTGGAGATGGTCCTCAACATCGAAGCTATCGATGAGAGGTGATGACGATAGATGAAGGGGTTTCGTCTGCCATCATAGAGCAATATTGAAGGAGAGAAGGAAAAGACTGGGTTTTATTCATGTTGAATCTAGCATAGTACAGTCTATTTTAGTTTGGTATTCCTCTATGTTTATCTACCTTTATATTTTAATCTAATGGCCTTTAAAAATTCCCCACTAGTGGAGAATTTTTCTACATTCCACCATAGACTTGGATTCTTTATTTTTTTCAAATAAGATTGTCATTTTGTGAGTTTACATTATTCCTAAATAAAGAAAGGAAAAAACATGGCGCTGGTATTTTTGTTAAGGTTAAATTATATTGATACTATGTGTTTTACCAAAATAATAGAAACACCATGGACCTAAACCAATTACACTGACATCCCTTGACTATTCAAAAAAGTTACAAAGAGATCCTTTGTTAGTTAACCGTGAGTTGACTTTTAATGTTATTTAAAATACTAAAAATTCCCTTCCATCCATCAAAAAATAGTTTTAATTGTTTATGCACATAGAAATGACATTTTTACCCATCTTTAAATTTAAAAAAGGGTTTAAATAATTTGAACACACTTGTAATTTATTAATTTCACTCCAATGGTACTAAAAATATTATTTCTTTTCTTTTTCTTTTCTTTTTTTCTTGAAAAACCTCTATGATAGTAAATTTTTACACACGTTTAACTATACTCCTCACTCTCCTAGAAATAACCTTTTCATCTTTTTTTTTTTCCAAATTTTTAAGAAGTTAAAATGTGTTTTTTTCTAATAAGTTAGTAATTCTGAGTATTTTAAGACTAACTAGATTTACTAAATTAATTAATTAAACACAATCTGAATGAAGACTAAAAATTATAAAATCAAAGAATAAAAATTATCAAAAACTGATATAAAACATTAAAAATTTTAAAATGTTAAAACTCTTTCTCGCTCACGACTCGATCTAGGGGGCATGAGGAAAAGGGCCCAAATGGGGTTAAGGGTAGATAGGTGTGAGTTTGCTGGGGGCCAACGAGCTGAAGAGTGGTTAGGGAAAAACGATGAGTTAGGCTGGGTGCAAGGCACTGACGCAAGGGTGGGGACAATGGGGTAGAGGCTGGCTTAGGATGAGGGGCGAAAGTAGGAGCTGGCGATGACAGTAGTAGTGAAGAGGAAGGCAAGGGCAAACAGAGAGTAAAGGAAGGAGAACCGAGTAAATGTGTAGGGCTAGGTGAAGGGCAGAGGGCGGTGGTGTTGGAAAAATAATACGCAGTGGAATTTTAAAAATTTTAAATCAGAGTATTTTTCAAAACACAAGTTTGACATGCTATATGTATAAATTAACCTGATCTTACTGACCTTGTATACGCCGAAAAGCTCCCGAAGTCTGTGTAGAGAAGTAATGTTCTAGAAGAGCCTCAACCAACTGGTCTTCTTTGCTATTCTCTATCCACGATCGGAGTGAGTGTGGGCTCACACGTACAGCTCTTCCTCAAGGTGACTCTCCTTCCAATCAATTGAGAGAACCCAAAGCTAGTGTTCGTGATTTGTGAACAAGAGCTCTCAGGGAGTTTTAGATTCTCACTAGTA
>CAMOHE010000146.1:0-15622 GCA_946598075.1 Artocarpus hirsutus
ATTAATAGTCATTTTCCACTACAATTATACAATAGTACAAAATATTGTGCACATTACATTAATATATAACATAACTTTCTTTTCTTTTATTTTTATACGAATTAACCTTATATATATAAACATATTAATTCTTATATTACGTAAAGATAAGTATATATAGAAATATTTATATGTAGAATATAACATTTATATATATATATAGAATACTTGTAAATTAACTTACAATTAACATATAAATTAACGTTTATTTATATTTAAAAAATTTATATATTTCTATATATATATAAACGTATTAATACTTATAAATTAACATACAAGATATATATATATATATATAACACCTTTGCATGAAGTTCTATCATCCTATAAACACATGGCAATTTCATAAGTAAAAAAAAAAATCAATACATAAGTGATAAAAATAAAACAAATTCATATAATCTCAACTAGACCCCTTGCTTAAAATTTAGGGTGTTACCCAGATGAACATTCAGGCCCCACAGAGAGCTCCTCCAGTCCAGCTCCATCATATGCAAGCCGCCCTTGAAGGGCCATTGATTAGCCAAGGAAGACTTGAAGCCCCACCTACGAATGCCCGCATCTACGCCATGACAAAAGAACAGGTGGCTGTTGAAGCCTCAAATATGGTCACAGGTAACATATCAAGTCTTTCTATTAATGCATATGTCCTCTTTGATACAAGTGCCACACATTCTTTTTTATCGTCGTCTTTTGCTAAGAAGTTAGGGGTTTGTTTAGAGCCTATGAGACAGGGATTCACTACGACACTACCCTCCAGGGAAGTGATGATATCTACGCACTGTATGCATATTGTTCCCCTATGGATTTCTAAAAGGAAACTTTTCGTCGACCTCCTCGTGATCGACATGTACGATTATGATATGATTCTCGGAATACATTTTCTAAGCAAGTACAATGCTTTCATTGAATGCCAAAAATGAAAGGTCACTTTCCAACCAAAAGGTAAATAGGAGTTTGTTTATGTGGGCGAGTTCAGAAAGAAACCAAGCATGTTTTTGTCAGCCATGAAAGCAAGGAAGTTGTTAGCTAGCGGTTGCATGGGCTACTTGGCCAACATTGTAGATAAAATTCAAGCAGAAAAGACAAGGATTGAAGATGAAGCAGTGGTACGTGAATTTTCAGACGTATTTCTAGATGATCTATCAAGCTTACCTCCTGATAGAGAAGTTGAATTCGAGATCGAGCTCGCTTCAGGCACCAACCCGATTTCGAAGGCACCTTATAGAATGGCCCCAACAGAGTTAAAGGAGCTTCATATGCAACTAAAAGAACTTCTCGACAAAGGTTTCATCAGGCCCAGTCACTCACCATGGGGAGCTCCCATTCTATTTGTTAGAAAGAAGGATGGCTCTATGAGACTCTACATTGACTATAGAGTGCTGAACAAGGCAACGATCAAGAACAAGTATCCATTGCCTCGAATCGATGACTTATTTGACTAGCTTAAGGGTGCATCTATGTTCTCGAAGATTGATCTACTGTCTGGATATCACCAGTTGAAGATTAAAGAAGGGGACATCCCAAAAACAACCTTCAGATCAAGGTATGGTCCCTATGAGTTTGTGGTTATGCCTTTCGGTCTAACAAATGCACCTGCAGCCTTCATGGATCTGATGAATAGGGTATTCAAGGACTTCCTCGATAAATTTGTTGTTGTGTTTATCGATGATATTCTTGTTTATTCAAAGAATCGGGAGGAACACAAGAAGCATTTAAAAATTATGCTGGAGACATTAAGGAGACATAAGTTATATGAAAAATTCTCCAAGGGCAAATTTTGGCTTGATAGAGTGTCCTTCTTAGGCCATGTAATATCAAAGGAAGGGATTATGATTGATCTTGCGAAAGTAGAGGCTGTTCTCAATTAGAAACAACCAATGAATGCAAGTGAGATTAGAAGCTTTTTGGGCCTAGCTAGTTATTATCGGAGATTCATGGAAGACTTCTCCAGGATAGCAGTGCCACTCACGAATCTAACACACAAGGGAAATAAGTTTGAATGGATAGAAGCTTGTGATAAGAGTTTCCAAGAACTGAAGAAGAGGCTAACGACAGCTCTAGTATTGGCTATTCCTGAAGGAAATGATGGGTTTGTGATTTGCAACGATACATCTAAGATAGGCCTTGGTGCTATTCTAATGCAGAATGACAGGGTGATTGCCTATGCGTCGAGACAATTAAAGGATTATGAGAAGAACTACCCTACTCATGACCTCGAATTAGCAACTGTTGTTTTTGCTCTGAAAATATGGAGACATTATTTGTATGGGGTCCAATACAAAATCTTCATTGATCATCAAAGCCTAAAGTACTTCTTCACTTAGAAGGACCTGGAATATGAGTAAGTGAAGATGGCTAGAGCTAGTGAAGGATTATTATTGTGAAATCCTTTATCACCTTGGAAAAGCTAATCGAGTGGCTGATGCTTTAAGCAAGAAGTCAGCGGCTTCGTTAATGTCATTACAAATAATGCCTCAGCCTTTAAGGAAGGAAATTCTAGACTTCGGTTTGGAACTTGTCATAGGCCAGCTATCAACATTCATTCTTGCTCTAATGCTACACGATGAGATTCGGTGTAAGCAAGATGAAGATGTAAGCCTCGCAAGGATTAAGTAAGAAAAGAAAGAAGGCAAATGTGAATAGTTTCAACTTACGGATGACAGAACTCTGTACCTCAAAGACCTCTTATGTGTTCCCAACGTTGATGGTCTAAGGGAAAGAATCTTGGCGGAAATTCATGACACTCCTTACTCAATTCATCCAAGTGCAACAAAGATGTATAACGATTTAAGGGGTAACTTCTGGTGGTTTGGAATGATACGTGATGTCGCTATGTATGTAAAAAAATGTTTGACATGCCAGCAAGTTAAGGCTAAACACCAAAGACTTGGCGGTGATTTACAGTCAATCCAGATATCGGAATGAAAATAAGAGGATATCGCAATGGATTTCATTACCGGTTTGCCCAGGACTATGAATGGATATAATGCTATTTGGGTCCTTGTGGATCAACTAACGAAGACGGCACATTTCATTCCCATCAAGATCACTTACTCTATGGAACGGTTAGCGGAACTCTATGTCAAGGAGATTGTACGATTTCATGAAATTCCTAAGTCTATCATCTCAGACCATGATGGTAGGTTCACGTCTAAGTTCTGGAAAAGTGTACAAGCTGCAATAGGGACCAAGTTGCATTTCAGTACAGCTTCTTATCCTCAGACAGATGGTTAAATGGAGAGGTCGAACTTAATCTTAGAAGATATGTTTTGGGCCTATACCCTTGACTTCAAGACCAGTTGGTGTAAAGTGTTGCCATTAGCAGAGTTCACTTACAACAACAGCTATCAGGCGACAATTAGGATGGCACCTTATGAGGCCCTATATGGGCGAAAATGTAGGTTGCCTATATGTTGGCATGAAGCTGGTGAAAAGAAGTTGATGGAAAGCATCGATGATGAAAACATTGATTTTGTCAACGAAACCTTTGAAATGATTAAGTTGATACGAAAGTGAATAGAGACCATGCAAAGCCGTCAGAAGAGTTATGCTAACAGAAGAAGAAGACCCTTAGAATTCGCTATAGGTGAATCTGTATTTTTGAAAGTTGCACCAATGAAAGGAGTTATGAGGTTTGAAAAGAAAGGCAAGTTGAGCCCAAGATTCATCGGTCCTTATGAAATTGTGAAGCAGATAGGTAAGGTGGCTTATCAATTGAGATTGCCATCTAAAATCTTAGCAATGCGTGACGTATTCCATGTTTCTATGCTCAAGAAATATGTTCCAGACCCTACGCACGTGATTGAGCCTCAAGTGATCGAGATACGAGAAGACTTGAGCTATGAGAAGAAGCCAGTGGAGATACTTGATCGCAAAACCAAGACCTTGAGGAATAAAGAAATTCCCTTGGTCAAGGTGCTATGACGAAATCACCAAGTAGAAGAAGCCACATAGGAACGTGAAAATGACATAAGAATTAAGTATCTGCAATTCTTATGATTTTCGAAGACAAAACTCTAATAAGGTGGGGAGAATTGTAACACCAGCCGATTTTCATGTAACAATTTTTATCAAAACAGTGACGACGTTAAGAAATTTCTTAATTGATATGTGTTATGATTTATGATGTAATGTTGCTAACCATTTTACTTTAAGTGTTATGGCAGGTCATGATCACGTGGGATCGATATGCTTAAGTGTTCATGTTATTAATGTTGAATGTTTATTTATAATTTTTGTGATAATTAATGCTTTGATGAATTCTAATATGTTAAGGCAGATCGGCAGGTCGAACCATTTAGTTCGACAGGCCGAAATGACCCTCATGGAACGGTAGGCCGATGAATATAATCGACAAGCCGGACCTCAAACCTTCAGCAGGCTGAACTTAGCGATTAGCAGGCCAAAGACTGCTGATGAACAATCAGTAGAAATCACCCAAAATTGATGATTGAGATGATTGGACGATTAGATGATGATTTTTGATTGATTGGCATATTTTTTGATTAAGTTCCTCATTTAAGAAAATGAAATATTTGACTTTTGATTGATTGGATTTAATTGATATGGTTTCCTCTTTTAAAATTTTGAAATATGATAAGTGGAGCTAAATCATTGATTTTTCCTTAATCTCCTCCATTCCCACCCAATTTTTGGCCCTAATTTAATCAAAAAATTCTGATTTTAATAGAGATTGTGACCTCCTCCATTATTTTAATTTTCCTTTCACAAAAAAAGAAAAAAAGAAAAAAAAATTCTCTCTCTCTCACGTTTTCCCTCTCTCTTTCTCTTTCTCTCTTCATTTTGTTTATCTTTCTTCTTCTCCCTCTCAAATTCCCTGTTCAAATAATGAAATTTTTGGGTGAATTCAAAAGAAGATTGAAGAAAATCGTTTTGAGGTAAGGGTTCATTTTTTTTTTTTTTTTTGTATTTCTTCTCCTTAATCCGATAGCTATATCTTAGTCTAGGAATTTTCGTTTGCTCTAAAATTTTAATATGTTATTCATGCATGTGTTATGTAAAGTTCCTCAAAATTTCAAGTTCATTAAATTTTTCAATGATAAGTTATGAATTTTCTCCTCTCTGCCTCTCATAAAAATTATTGCAAATTGGTTATGCTGCATAAAAATGTAGTTTTAGTTTATAATTAAAAAAAAAGGTTATTTTCCATGAAATTTGGTGAATATGTTCATGTATATGTTAAGTAATGGACAAGAATGTTTGGTGATGAATTGATGAGAATTTTTATGTATTATTGAATATTCATTAGGGTTAGGTTTTAAGACTGCCTTATCAGTGGATTATTGGACTGTTTGTTACGTGATGTTTTTTTTATGTATGATCGAATAATTTTATTTGGTAATGGGAATTTTTGTGGCATGGTATTACATGTTAAAAGTTGTCATATGAATTTTAGAGTCATAGTAATTTTTATTTTAATTTTTAGAATATGATAATTATGTGTTGTTCACTACTTATGTGATTAGAGTTTGTTTTTGCCTCTAAGTTTTAAAGCTTGATTTGAATTGTGTTGAATTTATTTGAAGCTAATCTTTGAGTATGTTGTAATTTTATGTGTCTATTATATGTAGTTTTTTTTTAGAATGTGGATAATTTATAAAATGAATGAAAGATATTTATTGTGTAGTTATTTGTGACGACGTGTTGTTACAAATGGTTGAGTATTTAATATTTTTGGAAAAAAATTAGTATAAGTTTTGGCAATTTTCAAAAAATTATTTGCAATCACATTAAAAAAATATCATCACAAAAGGTGGTTCTAGAAACTTTCCAACAACATAAAGGGTTTTTTCAGCTTAAATAATGTTGTTGTGAGTGTTAATAGTGATGACATTTTAGTTATTTGCTATGATATATGGTTCTAAGTATAAACTAGAACACATAACCGCTTTCTTCATTTTTTTTGATATTCTTTCACTCCTTTCTTAGATTCTCTCATCCTCCCCATTTGAAATCCCTTACAAACCTAACAAAAACCCCTATTTTGTTCACATTTTACTCTAGATTATGATATAATCCCAAAATCCCTAAAAAAATCCCCCTAAAATCGAAAAAAAAATCCCAAAAATTTCCCTAGTTTGTTTTCTCTCTCCCTCTTTTGCATTCACCGTCGGTCATTCCTGCTGCTCGTCTCTTGCTACCATTGCTAACTTTCCAACTCTTGGCTATATTGGGTATTAGATTGTGAAAGTTTTAAATTTTTAAATTTTTGTTAATTTGAAACATTAGTATGTGTTGATGATAATGTGGTTTAATTTAATAAAATGTTAAAAAATTTGTACAATGCGGTTGCATTTGGATTGTGATTATGTTGTTATGATGGTTATGTTTTTTGTTTGGGTGATTTTGTCGATATAATGTGGTTATGTTGTTATGATTTTCATTTGGGTGATTATGTTGTCATGATGGTTATATTTTTTATTTGGGAATTTTGTTAATATAAGGTTGTTGATGAATTTAGGTGTATGATTTAATATTTTTTAGTCAAATTTTCTATCATAAGATTTATTATGATTAAGTTGTTTTAAGTTAATGGTTTGTGTTGAAAATTATATTAAGCTATTATAATATAAAATTAATATAATGCATGATAATAATAAAAAGGTTGAAATAGTAAATTTGTAAAATCTTGACGTTATTAAGAAAAATAATTTTTTTTAATTAAAATATGTTAAGTAATTAAAAAAGATTAAATTAGGGAATGAAATTTTAAAATTAAGAATTAATGATTTAAATAATCAATTAATGAAAGAATAATTTAAAAATATAAAAATACAGACAAAATTTAGTTGATGAACTATTAAATGACATTATTTGATTAAAAAATATTAAAATAGTAACATAATGAAGATAGAAAAAAGAAAAATTGTACAAATAATGTAATATTTACAAATAGAAAAGATATAAAATTTAAAAAATAATATAATATAATTTATTTTTTTTGAGGGAAATATAATATATTATTTCAATTAACAAGTAATTGATATGAAAAAAATTAAATTGAAATTATATGTTATTATAAAGTGATGAACAAAATTGATGTCAAATATTATAGTTTAATAATTATAATATTATTTATAAAAATTAAAAAAATATTTTTAATTAGAAACAACATAAAAAATTTGACATAACATTATTGTAAAATTTGATAAGATTTCATAAATTTTTTAAAAATTATCTATTTTGGTTTGATATGTGACTGGATAGTCATAAAAACAACGTAAGTGGATGCAACTATATGTTTTCATTTTGCTTATGCATGCATGAATTAATCTTAGACAGGTTTGATGATCGGTACATAATAACTAATGCTTGAATTGTCCTGTTTGGAACTATCAAAAATTGACACCTTGACATAGAATCGACTAGATGTATCATCTAGTGTTGTCACTTTGATGTTGATGCAATCTTGAAGATGAGTCCCTTATAGAAAATGTTGGGAGAGGAGGATGAAATTTTAGATGAGTATGTTGAAGAGGAAAATGTCAACTCTAAAGTCAACAATGACATAAATGATGTTGGTGGCATTCAAGACATAAGCAATCATAAATAAACATGAACGTATAGCATTTACATAATAAGTATATATATTATGAAACTAATTTTAATTTGTCAATGATCATTCATGTCTGATCCAGTCACTACTTGTGCTGGTTCTTCAGGGGAGCACAGCCTCCACTTGATCCTTATAGACTTCTCTTGGCAACTCATATTATAATGTAGACAAGCAAACCAATCATAAAAAGCCACAAGCAAAATAAGAATAAATAATTGTAATATCGTAGTTCCACCCTAGAAAAAAGAAATTAAAGATTACAAGAGATCAATCGAAACATATTATCGATTATTCATTCTTAAATCTTCAAATTGTATCCTTCTTCATGTGGCATCCATCTTCAAGTCTTCAATCCTGAATAGATCACGTGCTTCATTATTTTGAATCATCACAAAATTTCATGTTTCTTAGAATTGATTCAAAAATAAGATCAAAACTGCACTACAAAACGCACCTTTTTTGAAAACCACCCATGCCGATCTATGAGATCGGCCTGCTGGTCATAAGCCATCAGCCTACCAAACTTGGCAGTTTGGCTTACTGCCAATGCTACTTGAATCGTGCCCTATAGATAGCCTATCGAACTGGAGGTTAGGCCTACCGATCTGCAACCATCGACTTGCCAATCCTTAGGGTTTGGCCTACTGACCGAGCAAATTTCACATTTTTTCAAAAAAAGGTTTTTACGTAGTTTTTCAATCTTATTTTCAACAATTCAAAAACTTAGGAAATACCTTTGGAATCACTATCATCTCCATCTTCTAGATCTCTTTTTGCTCCAAATGATCATTTAATTACAAAATTCTTATAAATTTAAAATTAAATAATAATTCCTAGACGGTGATGATAGACTACCTTCTAATTACATAAAAAACCTAGATACGTATTCTAACCTCTAAGGAACCATAACTGGTACAAATTAATTAATTAATAATTAATTAAATAATAATTTAATCAACCATAATTAATTAATAAACATTCACCATACAATCCATGACAACATATATAAATATATAGAAACTCTAGAGTACCAACTCTTTAAAAAATTAAATTCAAGCATAGGAGAGATCAAGATCACAATTTATATAGATAGCATAATCACAAACTCATAAATGTACAAAAAACCATGCCTCTTATACCAACTATTGGAACAAACAAGTATGTAGTAGAAATTTTAAAATTTTTAATCAGAGTATTTTTCAAAACACAAGTTTGGCACACTATATGTGTAAAGTAACTAGATCTTACTAACCTTTGAATGCCGAAGAGCTCCTACAATCTATGAATAAAAGACTGTTTTAGAAGAGCCTTAACCAACTGGTCTTTTTGCTATTCTCTATCCATGATCGGTATGTGTGTAGACACATGTCGTACAACTCTTCCTCCAGTGACTCTCCTTCCAACCAATGGAGAAGACCCAAAGTAAAGGTTTATGATTGTGAACAAAAGGTCTTGGAAGTTTCAGAGTATCTAACACAAGAGTACTTGCTCTTAACTTTTGAACTGATCTAAATAACTTAGGAAATTCACTCCCTATTTATAGAGGTCGTCCCCAAGGTTCGTCATTATTAGATAAGGCCTCAAAAATTTGAATTTAGATCTATATCTAATAAAATCGTATCTGAAACGCGTGATCAAATTATCGTTAGATCAGTTGACCGAATTAACGGATCGGTTTACCAAACTTATGATAATATGATCCCTAAGAATCCTTTATTTTTTACCCGAGATTCTTAAGATAGAGCCTTACTTTTAATTCAAATAGACTAATAAAGAAGTCATCTAATTAAAACAGTCATACCAAGATAATCTCTAGGAAAATATATATTCTCGAAATTCAACAAGTTTATCTTAAATTAATTTTGCAAAATTAATTCAACTAATAAATAGACATGAATTATCTAATCCTATCAAATTTTAGCAGGTCTAATAATTTAACATAAGTCACCAATTTATTGGAAAAGCTTGTCGTATCATTAAAGGATTTATTATGAACTAACAAAGGGGACGCGCTGGACCTATATAGTTCAAGCTTTGATAATTACAAAATATAATATCTTAGATACACATTTTATAATTATCAACTCTAATGCTACTCCACTAAAAGCTTAGAGCTACACTCTCAAACTACATAAATTACGAAGCCCAAATTAGCTAAGTGTCTATAACATATCATGATGCGTCGTATCCCAATAGGATATCTATAATCAGTTTAAGGATAAATTCTATCTTACCTTCCCGATTGCTTTTATATTACTTTCCATCATCTCACTATTAGAAAACTTACTTTCCGAAGACAATATACCATTCGATTACACCTATGTATCTAAATGGTTGAGCACTCCAGTTTTCTAATTGCAAGATAACTCATATAAGAGGATATCATTGACTTCACCAATAGAGTTATGGATTCCATATCTATGAATAACAAGTCTATGCTATCAAGAGTTATGTCTCCAACGTATTGGTATGCGTATCATAATAAAATCAGGATGTCACCCTTTGGTACATCAAAAGACATAAGTCAAGAAAACAGGCCTATTAGTCATTTCAGATTAAGAGACGACACATATGATTGTCCAAAGTGAATTGATTTACCTAGACAGAATTATTAATCCAAAACAATTCCACTTTATGTCCCAATCTAATACATCGTCACCTATGACAATGTACCAATGTTTCTATTTACGGAGTCCAACTTCGATAGCTAAGACAAGCCATCTCCCGTTAGGGATATAGACAACATAACAATCTTAGCATGAACAAAGTGCCCAACTTTTTTTCCTTGATTGCAGACATTATGATTTAAGCCGTCACCTTTAAAATCACATCTTTTGCATAATCCATCTATCATATGCTTGATTCTTAAAGGTTTAGACTAACAGTCTTAGACTTTTGTTTGCTTATCATACATTCAACAAATATAAACATGAAGAGGACAATTATTAGAATATGAATAATAATATATTATTTATTGATAAAATGTCTCTAAAAACATATTACAACATTTTACTCCTTAAGACATGCTTGTCTAACATATTTGTCATGAACAACTTACGTTTCATAGTTTTCATGCTTGTGGGTAACAAGACTTGTATTTTAGATTCAGACACCTACATGTCACAATGATCCAAGCAAATGGGCTTCATAATTATACATTCATCGATCCATGTGTTTGCTCTGTCAATATTAGATATTTTCATAATAAAGTACAAAATGTAGCTAATAATATAGCAATAACTATAGATGGAGGTCTTACTTTCCTTCCCTATAATGTTGGGCAAGTCACATGGTTTCAATAATTTTTTTTTGTTTATTAAATTATTAACACTTAATTATTGGTTTTCTAGTGGACATTGGGTTTTATGCGTCATTGCACCATAATGGACACAATTTACTATATGGATCCATTTTGTGGAAATATGTGTGAGCAGTTAAAGGAGCTAATGTCAGCATAAGTTTTCTAAATTCTTAATAAAATAGTGTTAAATCATGACCATTTGTATATATTTTATCATAATCAATACTTTAATCGATTTCTATTTCTATAAATATAGAGCTCTTTCTATATATGTTCAATGATATTCTTAAAAGAGTACCTAGTTTAAAGAAATGACATTGGATCCATGTTCGTGTAAGTTAATTTATATGTCATCAACAAGTATTAAGCTATATATTAAATTTTCGTACATCAAGTGATAACATATTTTGTTTTGTAAATAGTGCCCTCGTCAACCATCAAACACAAAATGCGAATGCTATATAATGCGTTATATGAAAGAGCTCAATGATTCTATTTTTGGTGCTATACATGTGATGGATGAAGGGGTAAGTGCATAATCTTATTATGTCAAATTTAGTTTAGACTTAGAAAAAAATGAGAGTTTTAAGGAATTATTTATCTTTTGTGCGTGTGTGTGTGTGTGTGTGTAGTTTTTCAGGAAGCAAACTTACACAAAAGAAGAGATCAATGAAATTCGAAGTGAATGGGTGGATAGTCTAATTCCTTTTCTTTAGACTATGGTTCTTAAGGCCTAATGCATGTATTTAATTTAGTGAACGTCATAAATGTATTTAATATTAAAAAATATATTTCGATTTATATAACTTTTCTTTAACATGATTTAGTTAACTTTTTTAAACATTAATTTATAATATTTTGAACTATCATGTATTGTCAACGACTTCTAAGTAGCAAAATATATCTATTTTATGAAATTTATAAAAAATATATTTATTTATTTTTATGTAATAAAAAATATATATTTATATATTTGCAATTATATATTTATTTCAAATAAAATATGTAGAAATTTTCTTTTAAAAAACAAGAAAAAGAACACATTATATGGCAGTTGCGCCATATAAAATAAAGAGAGTAAAACATTAGATGATAGGTGTCGATCAACTACGACTTAAAGCATGTAATTTTGGCTGCCATCTATTATCACATAACTTTTAATGGCACCTTGATTAATGGTGGTTTTTGACCACCATCTAATGCTTTTAATGATGGTCCAAAAGCGCCATTGATTGAAGATTTTATACTAGTGAAAATTACTTCTCTGAGATCTTCTCTCTCTAAAGCTAGATTTTCTTAATTTGTTTTCTTGGCATCAGAACTAGCGATCTAGCTTTTCTCTGTCTTCAATGGCATCTCGTTTCACTTTACGACAGATGCGGCTCATTGTGATATGATTCACATAACAGTGAAACTAATTAGTCATATGGCTAGCATGGAGTTCTCATCCTCGTCAAAACAATCTGTGATACATATATGATGTCTAATTAAGATTATACGAGTCATTTGTTCTAATTTATGATTATAATGAAAGCCGAAGATTTTTAATTAGTTTTTGCAAATTTGATTTTAGAAGTTCTTATTGTTGGAACACAGGAGTGTTCTTAAAGTGCATGATTGATCGATGATAATGATTAACGCCCATTTCACACTCCAACTCATGAAAATCATGCTTATAGAATTACATATGTATATAATTCTAGTAATTATTAATTCCAAATGTATGTCTATAAGCTAAGAAGAACTTTAAGGACACAAACATTGGAAATGAGAATTGTTATACCAAACAAAAAAAAAAAAAAAAATTTACTCCATAGACGCATGAGTTGAGAGGGAGAGAGGGGAAGAGAGAGAGAGAGGAAACACATATATAGAGAAATTGACATATAGTAATAACTATTATTAAACTTCTATTAATTAAGTTCCGAAGAGTAGTACAAAATTCTAATTATTAAGTGCATAATGTTCCAACAATAACCCAGTTCAAGAACTTCGGTAGTACTACTCACTTGTCATTACTTCGGAGTTAAAATGCCCCATTAATTAAGAAAAGCCCCACTTTTTCTATATCCCGCAATTTAGCTAATATGCTAATTTCAAGCCCTATACTTTCAGTTATTTAATTAATATAAACTTACACTACTTTCTTAATTATCTAATAGAGTTTACTCAACTACTAAACCTTAATGCCTCACTAAAATATATAGTTTAGTATGGGCTAGCTCTCTCTTTCCCTCACATTTTAGAGAGAGAGAAAGAGAAAGAAATACCCACATATAACCTGAGTACATATAATTACAAACCCTAACACCAAATTTCCTCACATGGTAAAGTGAAAGAACCACACAGAGCCCCAACATTTACGCGGCAGGCGCCACAGTAACCCCATCGTCATCGTCGTCATCGTCATCGTCGCCGTCATTTTTGTCGTATGAGAAGAGTGATGATGCCACCAACTTGCCCTCATGAGTGACAAGCAACGCCGAAAGCTTTTTAGGTTTCTCGCTGTCCACAATCACCATTCTGGCTATATAAGTAAAGCAGGAAAATGAGAGAGTTTAGAGCTATATATATAGATAAAGTACTTATTTATGGTGAAGACTTGTTGATGAATTTTAAGCCAGCGTTTGGTCTCCTATTTATAGCAATTGTAAAGGGAAAATGTCTCAAGCTGAAAATCTAGTTGGTTTGAATTAGCTCCAGCTTTCGGTGGTCAGGAAGGGGCAAAATTTGGATGCAGAGAAAGACAAGAGAGAGGAGACACGTACTATTTGGCAAGCTTAAGCTCCACTAGTGATTCCGGGTAGCACAAGAGGGCCCGCACGTGAGCTTAACTCATGGAAGATGGCTGTGAAACACATTTCGACGCATGGTGGGAACGTCCTCGCACACTTCTCCTCATGCAACTTTGTTAGTCCCGCTGACAGCCTGGAATTTTATAAGTATATACGTGCGCACAAAATGCTTTCTAAGGAGTGTCCAAAGAAAGCACCATTTTACAAGGGTGTACAAATGATAAAAGAAATATGAGTCCTACCTCGTAAAAGAGGTTTGAAATATGATAGCTTGAATTTTTTGTTTTGAAATAGAAAGTTTAGAAAGTATAGTTTGAACTCGTATTCCAAACTAGTATTTGTAAAAATTTTATTTTAAATTTAAAAAGAAAAATAAAATCTAAAACTGTACATATTGAGAAATGAAATTTTAGACATAATGAGAAAAATGGGTTTAAAACTGAACCCAAAACACTGTTAAAATTAGTTTAAAAACCTTAAAAATATATAGGTGGGTTGAATCTAAGATTTGGTTCGTTTCTAAAATTCAAAACAAACCTTCAACTTTTTTTCTCAATCGCCTGCTTATGCGAGGGTTTGGATTCGAAACCCATGAAACAAATGCTTTTTAACTTATACTACATAGGTTAGATTCCCATTTTAGACCTTGAACTATAGGGTAAATCGTAAAGTTGATTGTTGACTTTTAAAAGGATTCATGATGTATCATTTCTAGTAATTTGATCCAAAATGGGTGAGAAGATTGATAAAAAAAATAGAAGTAATAGTCGGCAAAAGGCACGTGAGTGCATGTCAGTGCGTATTAATGGGGTTAATTTATAGGCTAGTGCAAGGGATCAATTAATTTGGACTCCGTGGCTGGGGCAATTCTGCGTGCTGCAAGGGAAGTTGGTGGCTATGTTCTGAGCAATTGCTTAGTTGGTTAAAGGGTTTTGGTCTCACCACTGAAATCCGTCATTTTTCTGAGCAATTTAAGCTTTAAGTTGTTTTAAATGACAAGGAAGAATGACAACTATATATCAACTAAGAGGACCAACCTAATAACAGCAAGTAATAGATGAATTTTGGTTTTGAAAAATGAATGCCCTTGGTTTTAATGGGCGTCAAGAGTAGTAGGTAGATATGTTTTAAACGCTTATACAAATCTCACATGTCACCCACGTGCAATTTGTCATTAAAATTTTAATCTGGGACTAACTTTGGGACAACTCGGTGACCAGGGGATATGTTCTTGAACATTTGAAAGTACAAAGACAGAAATGGAATTAAAACTATATATATTTTTGGGAACGGAAAATCAAATTAATCGTACTATAAAGGAGTGTTCAACGTAGAGTTAATTTAAACAGGCTTTGGTAAATGCCATTTGGGAGTTTGAATTTAGAGATCACTACTACAAACTGGGAATTCCACACCGTCATGAAAACCTCAATCGTGGTATAAAATCGAGTTTTCACAACGGATTTTTGCCGTCGTAGAACCTCAAAATGGGATCCAATTTGAGGTGTGGTGGGGGAGATCTACCACAATGGGTTTTTGTAAAAACCGTCATGATAGATTTGATTTTCCAAGACGGTTTTAGAAAAACTATCATGGAAACTAGACATTCCACGACCATTTTTATCAATCGGTGGCAATCTCTTTGTGAATGACACTACAACAAAAACTACATTTAACGACATATTATTTACGATATGTAGTTTTTAAATGTCGTTGAAAAGTACATACAACGACATCTCCAACAAAGATGTCATTAACGACATTTGAAACAATAATTAACGACATCTATATAGATGTCGTATTAAATGTCTCCTTTTAACGACAATAGTTTAGCGTCGTTAAATTATTTAACGATAAGTTGGAGATGTCGTCAAAGCCTTGGAGATTCTACGACACCTCTTATAGATG
>CAMOHE010000147.1:0-24525 GCA_946598075.1 Artocarpus hirsutus
AACTAATTACTTTGTTCTTTAAGCGTTTAACTGACACTAACGATCCCTCAAGCTTTTCAGATGTTACGTCAATAATACCTCTGTTACAAAAATGTTAAAAATCTAATGATTTCATCCTGTTTGGCACACATAATTCATCAATGAAAGGTGATCTTATAAAATTATTTTTAGGTAGTTTGATTTAGGCTAGTGTTTAAACTAAATTACATGAGTGCATCTAATCAAATCTATCAGTTTGTAACATTTTTATTGCAGAGGTACCACTAAATAACATTTAGAAAGCTTGGAAACTATTAACGTGTCAATTAAAAGTTTAGGGGTCAAAGTGAAATTTACCCTAAAGTTTTTCATTATTACTTAATTTTATAAAATGAATTCAAGAACGTTTGTTGTTGGCGCTTCCATTATTATTAGGGTAAATTATTCTAGTTGTCCCAACCTTTCACAAAAGTGAGTATTTGGTTTTCAATCTTTTTTTATTTAACTGACCTCAACTTTTAATTTTCATTGTTGAGGAACAAATTTAATGGTTAAACTGTTTATATTTTATGAAAAAATATGACAAATTGGTCCCTAAAGTTATCAAGAAGATGGCAAACTGGTCCCCCAAATTAACAATTCAACCATTAAATTAATCCCTCAACAACTAAAATCAAAGGTTAGGGCTGGCCAAATATTAAAAGTTGAGGACCAAATGCTCATTTTCTTAAAAAGTTGTGAACTACTAGAGCAATTTACCCTTATTGTTGTTGTTATTATTGTTGTTATTATTGTTATGATTATTGTTATTATGCGCCACACTAGATGAATTATTCCTGCAGATTTTCCTTTTGAGAGTATACGGTATACGTCACTCTTTTTTTTCACAGCCCCAATATAATGTCGCTTTAAAATGTGATGTTTTAATCCTTCCACTTTGATTTTCTACCTCATGCCATCTAAAATTACTTAAAAGACTCTCATTTGAGTATCCCTCTATCGGAAGATGCTTGGTGCTTTGCGTTGAGAAGTTAACATACGCTGGTAGGCTACTAGTGATGATCTTATAGCTCACTTAGGAAACCTACACCTACGCTTTACAGTTTTATAACTTTTTTAGAAAGTTTAAAATATATCATTCTTAATAGTATTTTAGGTTACGATTAAACATGTATCATTTGAGGGTATTTTGACTTTTTTAGCTTGGAGAAATAATATAAATCAAAGAGATGATTAAAAAATGATTGAACACAGTAATGATAGCAAAGAAGGGGTATATCACCTAACTTACTCCACACCTACTGGTTGTCATTATTGATTTTTGAGCATAATTCAGTAGATTACCAGTAATCTAGTAAATTAGTTTACTGTTTGGCACTAAGGATGATGGGACAATTTTTGGCAAAAGAGGTTTTATCGTCCTTTGATGAGTCCTCCAAGTTACGAATTCTAACCCAGCCTATTGGGGTGGTAGAATAATTAGCATACCTTAGTAAGGCTGTAATCTTGAAGGTTGCCCTTCATACTTTACAACTAGCTGTATAGAGGCCAAGCAGAGCCGGCTCTAGGTATTTTGGGGTGTTAGGCAAAAATTTTAAAGAGACCTTTTCAAAAAAATTAAAACATCAACTATATTTTATGTTATTAAACAATAAATTGAAAAAAAAATGAAAATTACGTAACAAAAATTGAAAAACGTCTTTTACATAGAAAATATTAAAAATTTGTTTTTGTTTTCTAAAGTGTAAAATAGATAGGAGTAAATGTTTATTTATTAGCAAATAATAATAAGAAGAATTTTTAAAATTTTTCTTACTTCTAAAAGAGCCATTTTTTATATTTTTTTAATAAATAAATCAAACTCATATTTATCAAAAATGTTACTTGAAGCATACTAATTAGACCTTTTAATTGTTATTATTTTTTTTAAGAATGAATCATTATTTAAAAAATGGTTTGATATTTAGAAAAACGGTAATCCCATAAAAACCCAAGGTTCTAACCCCATCCAATGTGGAAGCACAAGAGTCCTCCACGTACTGAAGAAAATAAGAAAGTGGATGCATGGACATGTGCCAATGGCTTTTGGTGCCCAAAAAAAAAAGTTTAAATAAAAAGAACTAAAAAAAAAAACCAAAAGAAAAAGGAAAAAAAAAAAGAAAAAAATCCTAGCCCCAGCTACTTTTCGTTTTCTCCATTGCCCCCCATCACCACAGCAGGTTTCCAGATCAAAATCGCCCAAGCAGCACATAATCATAGATGCAAACAAATGAATTTTTAAATTCAACCTCAACCCATGTGCACCAACCCAAAATGGCTTTCCCAACCAATATCCTTCTCATTAAAAAAAAAAATGCTTCTAATTTACGAAAGCAAAAATGTCCAGCTTCTCCGATTTCAAAGAGAGCAAGGCTTCAATATAAAACTCTTGTCTTAGCTTTTTTTTTTTTTTGTAATTTTATTTTTAACGTTGGGCTTCTCCTTTTCCAAAAGAGGAGGGCATGGGGTTGGGAGAAGAACAATGAGAACCAGTTATCAAAAATTAAGCAAGGTTTTAATTCTCTTTTTACTGTTTCAAGGTGTCAAGAAATTTGGCTTCAACAGTGTGAAATATTTCAGTCTCAATTTCATATGAAGTTGCAGAAAGTTGCAGGCCTAGTAGCTTCTCCTTGAATTGAAGAATCAATTTTCAGGATTGCTCCCCAAGTTACAAAAATACCCAGATATTATCGTTTGATACCCTTTGTAATGACGTTTTTGACTTCCTTAGTTTTCTTTGACGACAGAGGAAGAAGGCTTTGCTCTATCTTGCTCCTCAGTTTGGTTTTGATCATTTGTTTTATCTTCTTGCCTAATGTCACTACTCATTCATTGTCAAAAAGCTTTCTTTTGTTGATTATTATTTAACCTACTCGTGTACGTGCACGCTGTTCTCGATCAAAAGCAGTAACTTATTCTTTTTAATTTAACTTTTTTTTTATTTTTAATGGCATCTCTGTTCAGGAACCAACTTATTGATTTTTGAAATCAGATGTAATATTTGATTATGTCTTTGCTAGAACTCCGATTGCCATGGAAGAAATAAAATATTAATCATCCATTTTCATTTTAATTTTAATTTACTGATCTATTACGTTGAACTTTTTACAATGTAAATTAAAATAAATATTTTTTATAAATTAAAATTACGACAATTGAACCTTATAGTTAATGCTACAAAAAATATAATACTGTTTTTAAAATTAACATCACTTTTAAAATCAGATATTAAAAAAAAAAAACTCAATTCCTTTCTCTTCTAACACAATACACAACTAATAACAATTCCTAAAAAATCGATAGCATTGCCAAAATGACCGTTGTTCATCTACATGTGAGTATCCACAATTGAGAAGAAAAATAATGAAGCTTTAGCCTTTGTTTGACACAGTTATAAACAGTATAAAACTCTCACATGTTACAATAACAATAAAAAAAAAATTACTACAGTGTAAAGTTCATTCTAACCACTGGTTCCTACTACTCTTACAAACACCATATTAAACAATATATTGATAATCAACTCATACAAGATTTGCCTTATTCCTTTGGATTCTCCAAAATCTTTTTCATACTAACTAAAATGCTTTTGCCTAGATTGTTAAACCCACTTCCCTTCCACAAACATGACATGTTTTTAATCCCTAAACCAACAAAAACCTTCCCTTTTCCGATTCCTACGGCCCCTCTGGCAATGGAACCTGTTCCAATACCAAAAAGCCTTTGGGAATAACAGAGATTAGTGTCGTAAACCTCACATTTTCTTTGCTTCTGGAAATATTCTTTTCACAGGGCACTCTTTTTCTCAGTCAACCAAACTTTTTTGAGTCCTGGAACTGCAGTAATGAGTTGTTTAATTACTTTTAACTTCTCCCAAAACAAGACAAAACCACAAAAGCAAATCACGTTTATCTTGCAATTATTCATCAATTAAAAGCCTCCTCCTTGTTTCTCTCACCCTTTCTGAAAAAACGACACATCCATGTGAAGGCCTTGAAAAGTTGGGCAGCAACAAATTACTATTGTGATTTCGAATCAAATCAACCTCGTCCTCGTCGCCTTCTCATGAAACGACTGTACAACACAACCGGCCCCACACAGCCATTGCTCTTTCTTTCTCTCTCTTACTGGTAACAACCAAAATGTGCCCTGAAAATCCAATATGTTCGTCTCCACTCTCAGTTCTCACTGAAAAAAACGCTTTTTTGAGTTTTGTTTTTCCCCCTCAGTATGATGCCACATCTGGACAATCCGAAACTTATTCTCGTAGTTTTACTCTTGTTGTCTTGGTCTTTTGTTTTGCTTGTTCTTGGTTCTCTCGCCGGAGACTCCGAAATCCTCATCCGGGTCAAGAACGCCCAGCTTGAAGACCCGAATGGAAATCTCGACGATTGGGTCCCAAACGCCGACCACAATCCCTGCAACTGGACGGGAGTCGGTTGCGACCTCGAGAAAACCGCAGTGCTTTCGCTGAACCTGTCTGGGTTCGACATGCGGGGCGGGTTTCCATCCGGTTTTTGTCGAGTTCGGACCCTCCGGAGCCTGGCTCTCTCCGACAACTTCATCAACGGGACGCTCTCGACGGCGGCTCTCTCGCTGTGCTTCCACCTCCGGCTTCTCGACCTCTCCAACAACCTCCTCGTCGGGAAGTTGCCGGAGTTCTCGCCGGAGTTCAACGAGTTGGAGTCTCTGGACTTGTCATACAACAACTTCTCTGGCGGTTTGCCGGCGAGCTTGGGGAAGTTTCCGGCTCTGAAGGTTTTGACTCTGACTTCGAACTTGCTTACTGGTCCGATTCCTTCGTTCCTGGGCAATCTCAGTGAGTTGACTCGCTTGTCACTCGCTTACAATCCTCTGAACCGGTGTACTGTGCCGCCGGAGATCGGCAACCTAACGAAGCTCGAGATTCTCGACATTTCGAACTCTGGCCTTGTCGGGACTATACCGGAGACGATTGGAAACTTGATTTTGCTCAAGAACCTTGATTTCTCTCACAATCGCTTGCAGGGAAGAATCCCCGAGAGAATTGGGGAATTGAGAAGCGTGGAACAAATTGAGCTTTATGATAATTTCTTATCCGGAGAGTTGCCTGAAAGCTTGGGCAATTTGAGCAATCTGGCTAATCTAGATCTTTCTCAGAATGCTCTCACCGGAAAATTGCCGGAAAAGGTCGCCGGACTCCGCTTGACGTCTCTGCAACTCAACGACAATTTCTTCGAAGGGGAACTTCCCGAGAGTTTAGCCTCGAATCCTAATCTGCACCAATTAAAGATATTCAACAACAGCTTTTCTGGAAAATTGCCGGCGAATCTCGGCCTAAACTCAGAATTGGAAGACTTTGATGTCTCAACAAACAACTTCTCCGGCGAGTTGCCGAAGAATCTCTGTTACAGAAAGAAGCTTGTGAATTTCATCACGTTCACGAACCAATTCTCGGGGAATTTGCCAACTTCTTTAGGCGAATGCACTTCTTTAACTTACGTCAGAATCGAAGAGAATGAATTTTCCGGCGAAATTCCCGACGGATTTTGGGGTCTTCCTCTACTTGACCACCTTCAAATCGAAAGCAACAGATTTGGTGGCTCCATTTCGTCTTCAATCTCAAACGCGCGCGGGATGACTTCGCTTCAGATATCCAACAACCTCTTCTCCGGCGAGCTACCGACGGCCATTTGCAAATTAACCAAGCTCGTGACTCTCGAACTCGGAGAGAACCAGTTCTCCGGCAATATACCTCCCTGTATCACTGAGCTCAAGGAGTTGCAGAAGCTCAGAATGGAAGAGAACGAGTTCTCGGGAAGAATTCCAAACTCAGTGAGTTCATGGACCGATTTGGTGGAATTGAACATCTCAAGAAACCAACTCACCGGCAAAATCCCCTCCCAGCTCGGCGGCTTACCGGTTCTGAACTACCTCGATCTCTCCGGCAACCTTTTAACCGGAGAAATTCCGCCGGAGCTGACAAAGCTTAAGCTCAACGAATTCAACCTCTCGAACAACAAGCTTCATGGCGAAGTCCCCTCCGGTTTCAGCCACGACCAGTTCGTCTCCGCTCTTCTCGGGAACCCCAATCTCTGCAGCCCCAATCTGAAGCCCTTCCCGCCCTGCTCCAAACCCAAACCCAAACCCGCCGCCCTATACGCCGTCGTTTTGCTCTCCATCTGTGCCGCCCTCCTCTTCTTCTCTCTCCTCTGGTACCTGAAACGAAAATCTCACCTCTTCACCTCCAAACCGAAGAAGAAGCTCTACAAGGTCACCACATTCCAGCGGGTTGGGTTCCTCGAAGACCAAGTCATGGTCCCCTTGACAGAGGATAAGCTAATCGGGTCGGGCGGTTCGGGTCAGGTGTACAAAGTGAGGCTGAAAACGGGTCAGACTGTGGCGGTTAAGAAGCTTTTCGGAGGAGAGCGGAGGCCGGAGACGGATCCGATATTCGAGTCCGAAGTGGACACTCTGGGTCGGATCCGCCATGGAAATATCGTGAAATTGCTCTTCAGCTGCAGCAGCGAGGATGGCAGGATTCTGGGTTACGAGTACATGGAGAATGGGAGCTTGGGCGACGTGTTGCACGGAGGGAAGGGGGAGTGCGCAGGTTTGCTCGACTGGCCCACCCGGCTCAAGATAGCGGTCGGGGCCGCTCAGGGCTTGGCGTACCTGCACCACGACTGCGACCCCGCTATCGTGCACCGGGACGTGAAGAGTAACAACATCCTTCTGGACGAGGAGTTCAAGCCCCGCGTGGCGGACTTCGGGCTGGCCAAGAGTCTGCAGCACCACGTGGTGGATGACGTGGAGGGAAATGCTGGTGCCATGTCACGCGTCGCTGGGTCCTACGGCTATATTGCGCCGGGTGAGTTGAATTGTTGTCGTTTGTCCTGAACTAGGTTTTTGTCGTTTAAATGATAATTCTGAGTATGAAAATTGGGGGATATTACTCATTATTGGCTTATAAAAAATTGTTGTCGTTTTCTCTGAACTAGGTATTTGTTGTATAAATGATAATTCTGAACATAAAAATTGGGCAATATGACTCATTATTGGCTTAAGAGAAAGAAATAGAAATCTGAAAATTTATGAACTTTTATTATCTGATAAAATTATCGAGATTTATTTATGACTTCTAGTAACGTGACTCACTATGTAGCACTTAATATGGAGATGATAAGAGGAATTATTTCAAGTTTCTCGTGGGATTAAATGTTAACACAAATACAAAGATGTCGCATTTACAAGTTGTGACCATGAGATGCGTGGTGTAGATTTCACTTAATCAGATGGCTTTTTCCGTAATAAAAAGGTCTTTTTGATCAACTTCCATGATCTACTAGTCAGTTTAGAAAATGATCTTGACCTAAAAATCTTCGGTTCTAACTGATTTTACTGTCATGTTTTCACTCGTAAAATTTAAACTGCTACAAACCAACTAGATATTGTTACAAATTCCTAACCGTTTGATATTTATAATTCACCAGAATATGCATACACGTTGAAGGTGAACGAGAAGAGCGATGTGTATAGCTTTGGGGTGGTGCTCTTGGAATTAATAACCGTAAAGAGACCAAACGACTCTTTCTTTGGCGAGAACAAGGACATAGTGAATTGGGTCACGAAGGCTGCTTTATCGCCACCGCCGCCGCCTCAAGGGGGCGAAGAAAGCAACGGTGATGGTGCCGTGGGAAGACGTTGGAGAGTTTTGGACCAGATTGTCGATAAAAGGATGAACGCATTAGCAAGTGATTATGAAGAGATTGACAAGGTTTTGAGCGTGGCTCTTATGTGTGCCTCTAAGATTCCCCTTAATAGACCTTCCATGAGAAGGGTGGTTGAATTGCTCAAAGACCAGAAATCACCTCGACCCAAAATAATGTACTAATTAAATGGGCTCCATGGGAAGATTTTGATGAAATAGTAGGGAATTAAAAAAAGAAGGGCTTTCTTTTTTTGTAATAGTTTAGAAAGCAGGGTATATTGCTTTTGAAATTTTAGATTTGCTGATGAATTGATTATCAAAAATAGAATAGCTTTATATGTGTTTAGAATGTTAGTTGAAACTAATTAATTCTAAGTCATTACAAAGTCAAGATTTTAGCAGCTATAATAAAAAGCAAAAATTTATTACTGTATAAAACTCTCCTATGCAAAAGATTTTAAACTTAAAACTTTATTGTTAATCAACTTACTAAACGCCCCAAAAGAGTGCATTAACTACACTAAGTTCTGTTTTTTAGCAGCTATAATAAAAAGAAAATTTACTACAGTATAAAACTCTCTTATACAACAATATTTAAACTTAAAACTTTATTTTTAATCAACTTATTAAACGGCCCAAAAGAGTGCATTAACTACACTAAGTTTTGATTTTGAAAAATACATATGTAGTATCCTTATTTTTCCACTTATTTGGTAATAAATAAATAAAAAAAAAGTAGTCCTCATTACGTTAAATTATAAAAGCAAAATACTGTGGTACTAAAGGTTTGATCTAGCAACAATTTGATACTGCTCAAGCGTCTGTTTGGGCCCGATGCCCGTTAAAAAATGGATGTCCCAATTATTCTCGAGTGAGTAGTGCAGAACAGAGCCCACCTTCTTCTGTTTGTGTGGTTGTTACGATTGCTTCACTTTAAAGCCAAGTCTAATCAAATCCAAGTTCATTGCAAAGACAGATGCCATGAATGCTAGCTCCTTCACATCTTTTCATGAGTTGCTGAAACTTGAAGGAAACTCTTACAGGCCCTTCTAGCTAAAAGTTAGAGATTCGCTGTTTGAAAGAGGGAATCAAAGATCTGGCCGTTCAGGAGCAAGGTAGCTGGGCACCTATCCATTAGTTGTCCACATCCGTGGGAATACTTTTGGATAGGAGACACTAAAATTAATTATTATGTCTTCATTAACAGATCATATGGATTTGAAGTTCTAAAGAATCCAATCAAGAGGCAGGAAAAGTTAAAAGTATAAATAATTATGTTGGCAATTAAACGAAAAATCAATTGGTTAGGGAATTGTTGTCCTTTATTGACGATGATCATCATTGTTGTTATTATTAGATGAGAGCACGTGCTAATGCATGTGTATATTCAATTTGTTAAATTTTTGAATACGTGAGTGTAAAATTTTTGTAAAATTCATACCTTAAGAGCTCAATTTGGTAAGAAAAAATATTTAAACATGACATTTTGAAAAAATAGTGAGGCAAATTAGACTGTGAATAATTCCATGGGTACATTTGATTGAATTGTCATTAATAGGTCTGCAAAAAAAAAATAAAAAAATAATTAAGTAGAAAGACATTTGAGGAAGAATTTCTTCCATCATGCAATTAGAGAAGAGTTTTTATGAGGGTCACATTCAAAAGAAAATATATTTATGCGAGACTAAGTTTTTCAAGCACCCTAGTAATCAAAACATGTTTTTGGTTGAGCATTATATATGTACGGATAAGTACAACTTATTTGGGGGGAAAAAAGCTTTAACAAGAAAATCATATAGAAAATTAGTGTAAGGTGTACGTGTAAAATTTTTAACAGTTTACGTATGGGCACGTTTGAAAAAATTTCTCCAACATGAGCAAATTAAAGAAAAGGCAATTATTAGAAAATACTTTGACAGGGTTGTGAAAAATAATATTCAGTAGGAACATATTTGAGAAAATTTACTTTAGTAGAACAAATAAAAAGTAATTTATAAAGACCACTGCTAATGTATTAAGAGCTAGATGAAAAAAAAAAAATTTCAATAGAGATACTTTCAAAAAAAATCATTAACAGGGAGGGACAATTGAAAATAAAATGCTTAAGTGGGGACATATTTGATAAAAATTATTTTGACATGGACATATTAGAGAAAGAATCTCTATTAAAAAAATATTTGAGGGTTAAATTTGAGTAGGCATTTATTTGAGAAAATTTATTTTGGTGGATCGATAAAAAAAATAAATTTATAGAGATTACTATTTAAAAAAAGAAGAAGAAGAAGAAGACACATATTTAATGGTGGGAATAAAAATTAGTAGCATAAATTAAGAGCATAGAAATTAATAGCACAAACAGATCCAAAAAACTTATAATTCCCTCAAACACCCCTACTCTTGTTGCTCCTCCCTTTTTGATTTTGCTGGCGTTTATAGATCGGAGGCTGAGATGGGAGATCACCGCCAAGCCGAGATGGGAGATCCTGCCACGCCGCGACGGGAGCTCCAATCTTCTATGTGGAAGGCCTAATCTTCGTGGCAGTGACTTCCTCTCTCTCTTCCCCTTCTTTCTTCATCTAAGACTGCAACGTTGCCCATGATCTTCACGATGGGACCAGCGTAGCAGCGATCATTAGCGACGGTCGCAACGAGCCTTGCGATTCCTTTGCAACGTGCTGATCTAGCAGCGCTGAGCTTAGAGCCTCCATCATGGTCCATGATGTCGCAACAACACCGGTTTAGCTACGATCATCGACAATAGAACATGTAAAGAACGTACGAATAGAAGAGTAGTTAGTTTTCTGAATAAAGATTTTGTACACGTGGCAAGATATTACTTGTACAGACTATGTATATTTAAGCTTACTGAGCATTGTTTCAGTTAATGAGAGAATTCTTCCTTCAGAAACATTTCTTTGATTTTTTTTTTCTTTCAAAACTCAATACATAGAGGGGAGGGAGGGAGGGAGGGAGGGAGGAGGGAGAGAGGGAAGGTCTTTCAAAAAATGCAAAACAATGTCGATATTTGACACTTAAATATAGTTATAAATAGATTGTAGATTATAATTGGAACTCGCACTTGTTTTGAAAATTATTGCATAATTATACATATATTATAGATTATAATTAAAGCTTGCACTTGGTTTAGAAATTATTGTAATAATTGAATTACACTTTTGAATTTCATGATATATCATGTTTCTTTACTTTATTTGAGGGGTTTTTTTTTTTATACTTTATTAGTCCCTGAACAATAATACACCATATTAGCATACATTTTGTTCAAACGCTTATTTTTTTTCGTACTTCAATTTTTAACATTCTAATTTTTCATAGTCCGTTAATCTCTATGGGTTTCCATCTAAAATTCTCTCTACTTACTAGTATTCTAAGAAATTAGGAATGGATTGTGGCTCATTGCATAGGAATTCTAAGGTAATAAAGACCGTCATGATGTATGTGAGAATAACCATTATTGCAACTACTTTACTCAAGATCTCCTTGCCACCTACGGAAAACAAACTCCATTTTTATAACTGAGCTTTACCAAATTCTTCTTTTACCTAATTAAAAATGTAATTATCATAACGCGTCATATTTTGTACCATATAATTACATAATGATTATTTTAGTGATAATAATTTTGTTATTTTTGAACTATTCTGAAAATCTTACTATATTAACTCTCTCTCTATCATGTGGGTTTCTATGCATGTGTTCCATTTAGGACCTGTAACACCCAAGAAATTCCTAGTGTATAATATATGCAATATTTAAGAGTTATGTTGAGCAATTTAAGTATAAAATTTTTGAGCTAAAAGTTGTGCTAAAAAATATGTTTAGTGCCTTGAAGGTGATATAAGTGTCATAAAGATTATTGTTTAAATCAAATTTTTATGACAAATTCCATAGTGGTAAATATGAGATTTATAAGATTAAATTATTATGCTATAGTATTAAGTAAAGTACGTATGAGTTAAATATTTAATAATATGAAAGAGAGTTAGATAATGTGCAAAGAAATGTGAACTAATGAATTGTTGCAGAATATATTACAATAGATTTTGAAATGGAAATGTGGTATAAGAATACTATTGTATGAGATTATACTGTATAAGAAAAATATTGTATGAAAAATAGAAGAATTATATAGTAGAAAAATTAAGCAGTATAGAAGTTATGCAGTATAAGAAATATGTAGCATAAGGATTATGCAGTATATAAATTATATAGTATAAAAATTATATTGTATAAAATTAAGCAATATATAAATTACATTGTATGGAGTAGGGGTGAACAGCACAAGGGTTAATCTATTGCAACATATTCTGCAACCCAATCAAAGTCTATGTAGATTGATTTCAAATTTAACCCACCTGATTAACCTAAAGTTCAAAACCAACCCGTCCAATTTTTAATTAGGTGGGTTGATCAGGTTGAGTAATACAAGAAGAAAAAAAAAATTAAGACTACCAATTTAACTCAAAATGAATCAAAAAGCTAAAAATCATAAGATATTTGTCTTATAAAGGTCCAAAATTGTCTCAATAAATTAAAAAACAAAAAGTTTGTTATGAATTGTCTTACTCTAATTGCAACATAAGCAAAAAACACAAAATTAACTTAAGATTCAATTTCATTTGACATTATTTAAATCATACAATCTTGTATAGAGGCTTAAATTTTTACTCAAGACAAATTTCACTAAAATTTCTGTAAGGTCATGTGCTTTTGTAATTAGATTTCTATATATTTATAAAACCTTGGAAGCAAAAAGAAAAAAAAAATATTGGGTGAGTTCGAGTTAGAATAGGTTGGGAAAATCCTAACCCAAACCCACCTAATGAAACCTTGGGTTAGGTTTAGTTGAATTACTTGTCAGGTTTGAGTTTTCTAGGGTTGGGTTGGGTGGGTTAATAGGATTCATCGAGTTGTCGGGTTTTTTTTTTTCACCCTTAATATAGAGGATATGAAAAATTATAGAATGTTGTGGAAGTTTATGGACAGTATAAGAAAATATGCGGGCAATATAAGAAAAATTATACGCGATGTATAATTAGATTGTTGAAAAGCCAAGTCATTGTTGCGCCAAATCCCAACACCATCCTTAGCTAGCTGTTAGCATCTCAGTCCTAGAGTTGGAGATTCAGTCTCCACAATGGTGAATCTAGTAATACGTTTAACCTATTTGCTAAAGGGTGAAGTTGAGCCACTAATGTGTTGGATGCATGTGTAGGACGCATCTGGGATCCGATTGTTTTGCTTTATTAGAATTTCTTCATGTTGGGTTGTCTTGGGAAAATTATTTAAAACGAAGCAAAATAGGGTTTTAAAAAGTTTCTTAAATTTTTCTACATACAATAATTGAATAAAAAGCAAACTTACAGGTCTGGCAATAGCTTTGCATGATCAAGCGTTCTAAAACCTTCTTGTCCATATGGTAAATAGATTCAAATTAGTGATTTAATTTGAGTTAGTGTGATTTGAATTAGAATTTGAGTTAGTGATTTGAATTGTTATTCGAATTGGAATTTGGATGTACATTTAAGTTTTAATCTGAATATGGAATAAAATTGAAATTTGTGTTTGGAGATTATAGTGAAGATAATTTTTTATTTATTAATAAATCTAATAAAATCTTAATGTTAATAATATTAAAAAAGATGCAATATGATCTTTATTTTTTCCTCTTTTCATTAGAAACATAGTGAAAAAAGAATCATCTCAATTGGATATCAAATGAAGAAGTTATCATTTTTTTTTCCTCAAATATAGGAGAGAATTTTAGCTTTTACTGTAGTAAAGATATCCGAGTATCAAAAGTTTAAGGGAATGAGAACTCTAAAAACTTGGATTCTTGATACTCAAATGATTCAGATTTTAAGAGAAACAAACACGTATCCGAAAGATTCTTAATACTCAAATCCAAATTTTAGTCTATTGAGTTCAAAGAATGCATCAAACAAACATACCCTTTAGATCTTCCTTCTTATGTTCTCCTTCTAAGTCAACCAGTGTGTGAGCACTAATGAGATTTCTTGAAAAATCTTTAAGTATCTCCTTCCAACCTTCCTCATCAAAGGTTCTTTAGAGAGTAAAATTATACTAGATGGAAGATAGAGAAAAGTTTGTAGAATATAGAACCTCTAATGTATATTCATATATACACTAGTAAGAGTTAGTTGATCTTGCTACGATTCTGAGAGAATCACGCCTAGCAAGGGTTATTGGGTGTGATCTTCAATTTTCCAACAGGTAAGTCACACGTGTCACAACTACCCTAATTGTATAATTCTGTATCCATCTATTGGCTATCTAAAATCTAATTTTGGTTCAAACTAAGATATTATTTATTCTTTTAAAATAAATATCTTCCATAATTTTTTCAATTATTTATATTATCTCGTAAAATAAATAATTGTTGTGGAGAATCTATTTCAACTTTTGCAAAAGATATTTTCTACACTTTGATAACAACCATATCTCATAAAATCAGAGGATATGTTTGAATCAACAAATCATGAAAACACCCCACATATACTCCTATAGTGCACAATTGGTGCCATACATAGTGCTGACTGTAAACTATATGAATTTCCAATTCTACCCCTATAGATAGAAATAATCTAAGAAATTTCTATTGACATATCTAAAAGAGTGTTATGGAGCTAGCAAGGAGATCTAATAGACATATATAATTTAAGCTTCAATAATTATTTATAATTTAATTATCTCATAATTAGATTAGTAATAATTATTAAGTTCAATTTGCGCCACTATCCAAAACCAAAACTGCACTCTTAAATTATATACAGAATTGTATGTCACCATAAACATTAAATGTTGACAATAGGCCTACCCATTGATATAATTATTTGTCACGTGATAATACCTCGCATAATGGTATTCATAATTAGAGTTAGGTTTATAATGTTCCGTGTAACCTCTATAATTACTTCTTTGTCTATGAGTTATGTTAATTCTCTAATAGATCAAACCATTGATTTGTATGCATTTTTGGTGCAATATCTTGGTTGTAGCATGCCTTCTGTAGTTGAATTCTCGGCATAGATTGTGCTTCTTTTCCTTGCTATCTTAGATCCCCTGCTGCTCCCACATTGCTATTAAGCACAAGTATAACAACCAGTAGTAAAAAGTATTTTAGGATTTAAATTATATACTCTAACCTCTTCTTGGACTGTTCTAGGCGCAGTTTGTGATGCCACCTTCATCATTTGCCTTTTCATTAGAGGTCCTTGACAAGTCTTGGCGTTCTGTCTAAATTCATCACATTTGGAACACTTAGCAGTGCTCGATTTGGTAGTGATTAGTGGTGATTGGTTGAGCGTCATCTTTCCCTTTCTTCCTATGCTTTCTTGATCTACCAAGAAGTCTCTTCTTAACTGGTGACTAAATCAAATCACTATTAGAGAATGGAAGCCATAGGTTTTGCTATGGTATTGGGTGAACAATTCTTTGTACCCCTTCCTCCATGTTTTAGTGTGAAGATATGGATGAACATTATGAAACCTTGGGTTTTGAGTGCAAATAATATTGATGACTTGTGGTCAAGTTTGAAATTTTGAAGAGTTGAGGACCAAAAAGGGAAACTCTAGAAGCTTCCTACCTCAAAATATTTTACATAAAAAAAAATAGCTGCCACCCCCTTGATCATTGTCTCTCCCTCTTTCTTCTTTCTTTCCCTTTCTTTATCTTTCTTTCATTTCTTCTCCAACTTCTTTCACGTTAAAGACAAGAAAAACATGACAATAACAACAAGGGCTGCCCCTCCTAATCCGACCACCTTTGGTCACCATCCGCCACCATGCGCTAGTCAAGAAGACTCGCCACTACCTGAGACCTCCACACTTGGAGTCTTGTCGCGTCACTCACCGCCGATCATTGGAAAATGGCGAAGGAAAATTTCATTTTTCTTGCTTTCTCACCAGATTCGGCAAGCTACACCATTATGTTCCTTTCGTCAAGGAGAACAAAACCTATCCATCCTTTAACCTAATCGTCGTCAAAAAATTCTATGCATTCATTGCCATTCCATCAGTTTCTAAGCACTTATCGACGAGCCAAGCTTCGTTTTAGAAAACCAATCTTGAAACGGTGATTCTCGTGTCAAGGGCTTCGTTTTGATATTAATCTCTACCACCGTTTCGTCGGTCAAATCGTAGTCGATGCCAGGCAACTTTTTGTCAACGGCGGTCAAACGATTGACCCTAACCACCCGAGTCCAAGAATTGCACTTATGGCCAATTTCCAATATTTTGAATATGTTTCGACGTCAGAATTGTGAGTTAAAGCTTCAAACACCGAGTTGGCAAGTCGAAGATTTAACCAATGGTTTCGTTTTGGTGAATGGAGTCATTTTTGTCTTCAAATGCTAAAGACTAAATTGGTAGAGACTCTATTACTCATCCTTCATGATATTTTTATTTAATTAGTCAATAAATTAAGAATTTAGAATCAAATTATGTGGAATTCAATATATTATTGTTGTTGTTGTAGTGACTATCGTCGTAGTCGTTGTTGGTATTATTATTGTTATTGTTGTTCTTATTATTATTATTATTATGCCTTTAAAGTCCTATAAATCATATTAACAATTTTGACACCGACATGTGGAATTTGAAAAGGAATTCCAATCGATCAAGTGTTTAATATACTCCAATGGTTTGATTTTTATGTATTTTATGATTTACATAGTTGAGAAAAAAATCTTAATTGATTGTTGTTGAAAAATTGATGGTTGAATATCAATATTTTATTATTGTTCAATGCATATAATTGTTATGTGTGGTGCGTCTTACAATTATGGTGCACCAAAATATATTTGTAATTTGTTTTCTTATAGGTTTGATTTTTTTTTTTGTTTTAAGAAAAATAAGCAGTTATGCTACTAAAATTTTGTTAAAACTAACTATCGTAGGTAGAATGACTTAGAAGGGTTTTTAGGAGATAGTTGAAATGTAACCAATTCTGTATATGTTGAGACCAGTCGTGACACCGTCAAACAAATTTTAAGGCCATTTAAAGTATTCCTCAAAGTTATATCCCACAAGGTGTTTATTTATTGGATACAACGGATATCATATATTATTTGGTACGAGGTGCTTCATTGCATGTTTCACGGAGTGCTCATTTAGAGCACAACGGACACGAGGTGCTCATTCAGGGTACAACAAACTTTATTATACCATTTCTTTTTTTCCTTTCCTTCGCTAACAACCTAGAATGTGAGTGAGAGAATTTGAGTGATGATTACAAATTTTGAGTTATTGATTAGTTTGATAAATTGCGAAATTGATGAATTTTTATATTGATATGAGAATTTATGTATTAACTTTATAAGGATTTTATATATTAGAAGAGTAAGAAAAACTAAGAGGCAAATAATGGATTTCCTACTGGGCACTTGTGCTCATTCCCCTTGCTTTTCCTTTCAAGTTAGTCAATTGTTACTTGACGTCTTAGATTGTTGTCAATGCTCTTCATCATTCTAATAGTATACTCTCCCTACATTTTTATTTCCTGTTGGTGCATAGAAGGTACATAGAATGAGCACTCTTAGTAGATAATTAATTATTTATAAACTTGATTTTTTATTTGTTATTTGAATTTTTGTTTGACTAAAGTTACGCAGTTGAATTTTTACTTATTGTATGAGCATTAATTTAATTTTTATATTTTCATTTAATTTTTCTATTCGTATTTTATCTTTTTAAAGACTCTAAAGCATCTTTAATTTATTTCTATAATTTTACAGGACCAACTATAGTTTTTCAAATTTTTTTGACCTTTTAAATCTTTAAAATATTTTTTTCAATTTTGTCACTAGTTCCGATTTCGGGTCGTGACAAACATAGTTTTTGACTAGAGCTTGAATAGTGTTTATGCAAAACAATGAATGCACGCAAGGAATGCCTATTAGTTCCCAAATTCTACAATCACAATGCCATGTATCCAGGCTCACTCCAACAGTGTTGCTGGAAAAATCAGCTTAACTCATACTCCTAACACCTCCTATCCACAACACCTCTTACTAAATGCAGCACGTTGTGAATTTTCTTGCTCACTCTTGGGGTCAAGGCCTTCTTCTATCGGTTGGCAGCAGTACCACTGGTATAGAGAGTACTCAAAAACTTCTGTCTAATGCCTTCTAATAATGAGATAAGAGGCATATACCTTTGCTTGTCTACCCTAGCATTAAAGCTTTTTGTAAAGTTGTTAGTTACAAGCTCCGTCTTCACTCTCAAGTCTATGGCGTGGAGTGCCCAGTTCTTCATGTCCTTTTTCAACAGCCAATCATATATTTCTTTGTTCACAGCCTTTATAGATTGCAAGGTTTTTTCAAATTGTTGCATAGTTCTAGCCTTGAAAGCCTCTCAGAACTTGTCTTCAATACCTAATCCCTCTTTTTTTAGATTATTCCAAACATGATAAGAACAAGTCCGTGAGAACAGGTCTCGGGCAAAACATTGGGAATTGCTTCAATCAGCCCCTACGTGGAAACAACAAATTAGTACCTTGATTAGTAATAACATTATGACAATATATAATTTAACCAACAATGACTTTTAATAATAATAATATACCTTTTGCTTGTTGAACATGTAAGCCTAAGGTTTTAAATCAATATCCCTCTTGATGGCACTTTTAAGAAAAGTCAAGAACTAAGACCAATAATCCAAATTCTCCTTATCGACTATTATATAAGCCAATGAGAAAAATATTTGATTTGCATCTATTGATATTGTAAACAATAAGTTGCCACCATGTACATCTTTGAGATGACATCCATCAAAACCAATGAATGGTCTATAACCATTTAAAAACCCGATTTTGAAAGCCTCAAAACAAACAAACAGTCATTTAAAACGAGGAGGTGGGTTGGCATTTCTAGTTGCTCCAATGAAATTGATTCTCCTCCTTCGGCACTTTGGTCTCTACAATAGCAGTCCTTCCAGGATTTATAGAAAGGACCATCATAGCACCTTAAAAACACGGCATTCATATGCGTGCAATTCTACCTCATTGCCTATAGCTAATTGCCTTGCCCTTCAAAGTTTTTGATCTTGAACATCAATCTTAAACTTGTATTTTAATATCTTCCTCATAGACTCCACTGTCATGTCAAGCATGGCTTTAAATTTATTTGCCAACTTCCTTGCAATCCAACCCAAATATGCCTGTCTGTTACTTCGAACAACTTGATAGTTATACTCTTCTTGATATGTCTTCACCATAGAGAAGGAGCCATTAGGACAGGCCGAACAATGTATCCTCCACTAGCAGCCATCTTTAGCACATCCATAAGTCATTCTTACAGAGCTAGAAAACCTTCTTGAATGGAGTAATCGATGATGGTCTGTCTACACTCCTTATGATCTTTGAATGTTTGCCTAATAAACATGACCAGCTTTTCCCCTTGTTTTGTCCTAGTTTTAACTCTTGGAAGTTTGCTATTTGGGTTCTTCTCATTTTCACCATCTTTATCTTCTCACTTAGATGCTCCTAAAATGCCATCCTCCTCACGACGCCAAACATACAAATTGTGATACCCGAACATTTCTAGTGCATTATAAATGCAATGATTAAATGATTATGTTAAGCAAAATATATGTCATAAGGATTATTGTTTTAATCCAATTTTTATAACAAATTCTATAAAAGTGAAAATGGGATTTTTAACATTAAAAATCATACGGTCTTATATGAGAAAGGAAGGATATGAAAATAACTGGAAAGCATAACTATTGGAAAATGTTTTGCAATAAATATTAAGACAAAAGAATATAGTTTAAGGAAAATACTATAGTAGAAATATGAAAAATTATACAATATTAGAATAATGTAATGCAAGAAATTACACTGATAAAGTTATACATTATGAAAATTATATTGTAAAAGTAATACAGTGTAAGGAATTATATTTATAAAGTTAAGCAGTGTGGAAATTATACTGCAAAAGTAATGTAGTATAGAAATTAGACGTATAAAGTTAAGCAGTATAAAAATTATACTATGTGGAGAAAATGGATAAGTATGGAAGCTTATAAACAGTCAAATAAAGTATACTGACAGTATATAAAATATATAGGCAGTAAAAAAAAATACAATATAGTGTAAATTTAGATTGTTAAAAGGATGATGTGAGGCCCACTTGGTGACACTCTAAAGATGGAAATTTCTCCACATCTCTTCCAAGATGGCCAATGGTGATGAATGGTGGAGGCAAGTTTTTAAAATTTACAATGTGGTCCCTAGACAAATTATTTTAGTAATTAGGGGTTTATGTGGAAAAAATCTTATTTCCAAAACTTATGGAAAATCTTCCACATCTTCCCTACGTTGGAATTGGTTTAGCCTCTCCTTTTTGGGCAATTTGTAATTGCAAATAATCTACGTGATGACTAATATAGGTGAGTCATCAAAGTTAGAAAAAAAAAAAAAGATGACATTTTGGTCTCCATTACTTTTCATGCAAAGCTTGAAAAATATGCCCAATTTCTCTTGACCCAAAACCGGTTCCCATATGCTCACTTGCTCTCATTATTTTCCTAGAAAACAATCTCCGACCAAGTTTAGAATCAAGTTTATATGTTGGTGATCAAGATTAGCCACTTTTAGAGGTAAAATCCAAACTTTTTATTATGGATTTTAGTGGTTTTCTTGAGTTTATGGAAGGGTTTTGATGGAGGTTTTGCTATGGTTTATGATAAGAAAAGTTAATCATGTTCAAGCACTCTTGAGAAGGATCAAAAGACTTGAGAAACTTCATAGTAAGAACCCAAATCCTAGTCTTAAAAGTTTGTTGATTTTCATAGGTTCTATAATTAGTTTTGTAATATATTAGTCTATGGCATGTATAAAGGACTTTATGACATAATTTTATTATGGGTTATGTTGATAATGATGATGAAAAGATAAAAAATTATGGTTTAAGGTTAAAAAGACAAAGTGTGACTTTATCATAAACACTAAGTTTAAGCAAACAAAGTGTTTGATGAAATAATTTTAACCATGCCATGAAAAGAAAATGTTGTGGCATGTTTTCTTTATATAATAAGTAAAGAAAATGTTATGGCTTGTTTTGTTTATATAATAAGTACTTGATTAAATGATTGAAAAGGTTTAATAGAGATTAAACCTTGCAAAATCAAGTTAAGATAAATTAAGGTGCAAAAAGAGTGTCTAATTGCATTTTTAAAAGAATTTTATGCTTGAGGTCCTTAGAGGCTGATTTATTCTCTGGGTTCAACACATGATTTATTGGAAATGTCATATTTGACAACTTTCATGAAGAAATTATGCTTGAATCCTAATCTAACCGAAAAATGTTGATTTTGGTTTTTCCTTTTCAAGAACATCATGAAGATGAAAAATTTTGAGAAAAGTTAAAACATAAAGATTATAGATCTCATCAAAACAGTTAAAATCATAATTGGTTTACAAAAATTCTATATCAATTTCAAGTTATGAATTTTATAAGATTTTAAACAGAAAATTTTGTAAAAAGAAAAAGTTATGGAATGTTTTGAGTTTGACCAAGGAGCATTTGTAAGTTTTAATCCTTATAAAAAATTAAATGTTTTGGCATAAGATGAGTGTTTTTGGTCTCGAGAGCAAAAATATCAAGATTTTATGTTTTGAACCAAAACCGTTAAACCATATGAAATCAGAATTTTTACTAAAGAATGTTGGATTTCTGCACTGTTATGGGCAAAAAGTAACCACATATGTTAAGCTTGAAAGTATTTAAAGTTTTCATCTAGTAAATAATGTGAGAAGTACGTTAAGGGCGTAATTGCCAAAATTTTCATATTTAGGTCAAACTATAAAGTTTTGATAAAATGGATTTTTATGAAAAGAAAACTGATGTTTCGTTTTTCATAATGTTACAAGTACTAAGGAAATGTAAGTTTTGTTTTAAAGCGGGCTCCGAAAAGTTTTATAAGACCTATCAATGGCAAAATGATCATTTTTTGTAAAATAGCTAAAACAAACATCGAAAAGCCCGATTTGGGAAAACGCCTTAAGTGAGAATGTTTTCAAACCCATCAAAAGTAAAATAGTCAATTTTAAAGATATCGTTAAAATGAAGCCGAGTCTTTTGAATTAGTGAGATGCCCTTAGGCGGAAAATATTCTGTGATACGTCAAGTAAGACGGGAAGTTTAACTAAAAGATGTTCAAGTTAAGTAAAGAAAAGATAAACCGATAAAGAACAAGAATAAGTAAAAAGAATGAATGTTTAATATTTAAAGTTATGTTATCAATCGAGTAGAATGATAATAAGAAAGGTTAGCTAATAGTTGGATATCATTTGAACAGGACACAGAGCCAACTAATAAAAGGAATGAAAAAGGAACACTAGAATGTTATCTAGGTAAATTTCAAACCTCACTTATAGCATAAAGAAAATGAATTTCAAATGCTTCAAATATGTTTTATGTTTCAAATGCTTCACTTAATATGTTTTCTTATTACTTTTGATAATAAGAAAATATGTTTTATGCTTCAACTAATAAAAGTAATGAAATAGGAACACTAGAGCGTTATTTAAGTAAGTTTCAAACCTCACTTATAGCATAAAGAAAATGAATTTTAAATGCTTCAAATATGTTTTATGTTTGCATTTATTATGTATAAATGCTTTAAAGATCAAGTCAAGACTTGCAATGTATTTGTAATTAAAATATGTTTGCATGTGTAATGTATAATGTCTTAAAGTTCAAGTTATGATGTGCAATATATTTGCATATGCTATGTTTAATGTTTCAATGCTAAGTTATAGTATAACGTGTTAGCATTTGACATGCTCACTAAAGTTAACAAGAAGGTAAAGTAAAAATGATAAGTTTTGTACTAGCCTCCATAATATGAGGTTTATAAGTTAAGTTAAAATTATGACCTCGTTGTTAGATAGTCTTAAATCTTCCACAAGGGAAGTATTATGTCCTCATGATTGATGATATTAGTACGAACACTTAAGTTCATAAGATAAGGAAAGATATTAAAAATGATAAAAAGTTCAAGTAAGATAAGAATGATAATAAAAAACTCATAATTGAAAGTTCATAATTGAGCATAAATGGAATTATGCATTATAATATATACTTGCATTCCTTTTGCATAATGTTTTTATGAATAACATTTTACAAAAAATGTTTAAAAAATGTTTTATAAGAGACATTTATGAAAAAAGCTTTGCGAGAAAATTTTTTAAATAGTCTTGCGGTAAATTAATAAACTGGTAGAAACTCGATGTTATAATGGATGGATGCGAAGATTAGGTATGAAAATCATTGCAATAGTTTTCCTTTGCAAAAAAGAAAAGTTTTCACTGTTTTTTTTTTTTAAAAAGATGTTTTTCAGAAAGTTTTTTGAAAGTAAATGTTTTTTAATAAGTTTTAAGAAACGTTTTAAATGGTTTTAAAGTTAAGTTTTTAACGAAAGTCCCAACATTTTCATGAAAGTTTTTAAGTATGTTTAAAAAAATTATTCAGTATTTTCTTACTAAGCAAGTAAAATTAAAGTTATAAAATAATGTTTATATAAATATAAGTGACGGCTCGTAAAGACGGGCTTCACACGAATCATCATCTTCATCACTGTCCGTATCAACATAGGATTTAAAACTCTTTGTTGACAAAGAGTCATCATTCTCATTTAGCCTTCAAGTTGGATGATTATCGCCTGTCGGTGATGAGAGGTCCTATCATCCACATCCACATCATTTACATCATCACCATGCCCAAAATCCAAATGAACCAGATCTTGTGCTTCTAACTATTCAGTAGTGACTGAACTTCTTCCTTTCTTCATCGGTGAGGGCTTCAAAGTAACAACTTTTTCAAACTTAACATACAAATGTATTGAATAAGCACGATATACGTTTAGACCAAACATTCTCATCAAACTTCTATCGTCATTTACCAAAACAGGTTCCTCCTGACCGTTAACTAATGCTTTTATGTCCAACTTCACTTCTTCCTCTTCAAATTAAAGCCAATAACATCATTGTGTATTCCATGACATAACTCAATATAACTATGGTAGTCCTCATCTACAAGCCACTTTAAGGGTCTAAAATCATCACCATAAACTATCAAGATATGAACACCCATTCTGTGACATAGATAAAACACAACAAAATCATGTTATTAACACAAGTACCAAAAAAAAAAAAAAAAAAAACACAACCGATTAAAAAAGAAAAAAAAGGGAAAAAAAAGTTAAAAAAACAGAGCATCAACGTCTGTTGACATAGTCATTCTTATGTTTAAATAGACCTCATTTTCACACTAACTCTAAACTGAATAGAATATAAAAGCAAATACCTTTGCACAGAACGTCCAAAAGTATAAAGAAAACAAAGCATACTACTTGTGAAAAACGACATTGTTCTTCAATCAAATCATACTTCTAAAATGAAAACAAGAGTACTTTTAACACAAATAAGAAACAAAATCATGAAAATCCCATAAAAAAAAAAAGCCTGCAACTTGAAATGGTAATTATTCGACAACAACATATGATTTTCATCAAAATAACCACGACCTAATAGCTTTATTACTGTTACAGATTATAAAAATTGTATTCTTATGAAGACCCAAAAAATGAAATAAACAAACAAACCCAGAACATGCATGAACAAAAACAAGCCAGACTTTTTCTCCAAGATTTCAGAGTTCAAAAGTATGAAGAAACCATTACTAACCTTAGAACAACAAGGCAAACAATAGAGTTGCTTCTAGTGTAGCTCTAACCACAAAAAAAAAAAAAAAAAAAAAAAAAAAAAAAAAA
>CAMOHE010000148.1:0-18553 GCA_946598075.1 Artocarpus hirsutus
ATATATATATATATATATATATATATATATATATATATAAAACAGAAAGTTGCTTGGGGAATATGGGAGGTATGCCAAGCAAGCATGCAAGAAAGCGAATTATGCCGTTGATTAAAAAATATTTTAAAAATACGCCACACAGTAGCATAACTAAAATTTAATATCTTAACCAAAATATTCTCAAATTAGATCTTGGTAAATATTACATTTACATGGTAAATGACTTATTTATAACTAGAAAATAAATCCTATTTTGTTAGTAAACAGAACATCTAACGTGTAAATATGATATTTACTTGTTCTTATATAAGTCAGATTGAATATTATTGGTAGATGTTACATTTACATGGTAAATGACTCATTTACAACTTACACATGGTATTTTCTTGTTCTTATATACAAGTCAAATAGATTGAATATTATTGGTAAATGATTCATGTACAACTTACACATGGTATTTATCCGTTCTTATATACAAGTCAAACATATTAAATATTATTGGTAAATGTTACGACTATATGGTAAATGATTCATTTACAACTAAAAAAGAATCTCTATGTGAATAAATAAAATATTTACTATATAAATGCGGCATTTATCATGTAAATGTAAATAAAACATTGAGGATATATTTGATATTTTTAAATATAATATGATGATGTTACATAATATTTTCTGTAATTATTTTTTTATGTGACATAAATTACTACCAGCTTTATTTTTTAATACATATACATATGTATGTGTGTATATGTATAATAATAAAGAGCCGTAGTTGATAACTCCAAAAGTCACGGTTGTGGCCACGAGGGTTTTTTTTTAATTTTATTTGTTTTGTTAATCATTGGGTTTTTAATTCTAATTTTGATTTTGATTAAATAAGAAAAACCTAATTGTTAATAAATGGAGTTGAATCTTTTAAACCACTGAATTAAACACAACAGCTATACAACTAGTCCTCATAGATAATAACTTTTGAAGGCCTTATTAAATCATTTCCAATTAAAAAATCATATTTTATGAATTATAAAGCTGAGCTTTTGTTGTCTTTCTTTCTTTACTGCTTTACCTTTTCTGTGCTTCCAAACTTATTGTAGAGAGAGAGAGAGAGAGAGAGAGACGAAGAGCTCCTGTTTAGCGGTGATTGCTTCCAGCAGAAAGTTCTCTGTGTTTTTTTTTTTTCGTTAAAAAAAAAAAAGAAAACTTGGTGAAGAAGAATTAAGAAAGAAAGACAGAAAGAAAAACAGTGGAAATTCCAGATTGCTAAAAATAATAATAAAAAAAAGAATAAGAAAATCAGAGGGTTTCGTGAAAAACGTTGTGCTTTGAGTTTGTTCTCTATAAAATCCCTGGATGCCTCTTCGCTTCACGTAATCGACTCGGATTCTTAACAAATCCAATTTCCTTTTCTCACTTCAATAATTTCTCTCTCTTGTTTTGCTTTCTATTTTTCAATCCAAGTCTTCGAATTGATTGACGGTTTGACTTTGATTTTCGCGTTTTGTCTTCATTTTTGGGTTGAATTCGAAGAGCTTGTGAGCGAAGTTAGGGTTTTCTTGGAGGGGTGAGGGAGAAAAGAAAATAGGTATCAATGAGTGAGTTGTTGCGAATTCCGATGTTCGTGGTTAGTTCGGTGGTCGGTTCGCGATAATTTCGGATTATTTCTTCGGAGAACGTGGTGGGTGTGCTTGGGAAGTCGCAAATTTCGTTTATTTATTGAATTTTTCTGGGAAGGATTTTTAAGATTTTGAAGAAATTGGGGAATTTTTCTTCGAAAACAAATCTCTTCATAGTAAGTGTCGAAATTGAGGTTTCTAATGCATGGTCGTTGAGGATTATTGTTGGTTTTCGATGAAATCCTCGGTGGGTTTTCCGGATTTGAGACTGGCCGAGGTTTTGTGGAGGCTTGAGGTGTGAATCGTGGAAAATTCTCCATTTGGGGTTTGAATTTCGGAGCTTTTTGCTGTGTTTCTTGACTAACCTGTTACTTGGGGACCTGAATTTTCCACCGTTGAATCCCTTGTGCTTGTCGTGAAAATCTGTGGTTGAGAGAGTTTTGTGAGTTTTTGGCAAGATAAGAAGATGAGTTCTTCTACCGTCACAGAAAGTCTGGTCCATCATGGAAAGCTTCTTGTTCACATAGCTGAAAACGGACACTCGTTTGAGCTCGATTGTGATGAGACCACACTTGTTGAAGGGGTTATGAGGTTAATTGAATCTGTTACTGGGATTAGTCTCAATGACCAGCTTGTGCTTTGTTTGGACTTGAAACTTGAGCCACAAAGGCCTCTCTCTGCTTACAAGCTTCCTTCTGATGACCGTGAAGTGTTTATATTCAACAAAGCCAGGCTTAAAAGCAATTCGCAGCCTCCTCCGCTGGAGCAAATCGATGTAAATAACGAGATTCCGGAGCCCCAGTCGCCGTCCTCTTCGCAGGATCCTCACCCTTTGGATGATGCTTTAGACCCTGCTTTGAAGGCCTTGCCTTCTTATGAGAGACAGTTTAGGTACCATTGTCATAAGGGTCATGTGATTTTTAGCCGTACACAAATCAAGTATGAGGTCTGTGAGAGGCTGTTGAGAGAGCTCAAGGTTCAGGAGAGGGCGGTGGAGGTTGCAACAGGGAATTTGGATCAGTACTACAAGCTGATTGCACAAAGCTGCAGCGAGTTCTTGAAGAGATTCTCACAGCAGCATCGGATGCATTCCGATCTTCTGGCAAATTTCGGGAGGGATATTGAGAGGCTTAGGAGCATTAAGATTCACCCCACATTGCAAACCGCCTCGCGGAAGTGCTTGTTGGATTTCATGAAGGAAGATAGCCTGAGGAAGTCCGCGGAGAATTGTAGTGGTTCTCACAGGCAGTTTAAGACTAAGGTGTCGCAGTTTGAGCAGATGTTTGCTGAGGTGAATCGTAAGGTGGAGGAGGTGTTCTCTAGCTGGGCTTCCCTGCCTATTGGGAATGTGGAGCAGATGATCAACGATCGCCAGCGGTTTATCAATGAACAGAAGAGCATAATGCTGTCTCTCAGGTCAGTTTCACTTCCTCTATTCTGATATCGTCCTAGTTGCTTTTGATTCATTGTTATTTGTTGTTTGTTTCATCTGGCTGTGTCTCAATAAACTTTCCAATGTTTTTGTGGATTGTGTTGTGTTTATAATAATTTGATCAAATTAATCAAGTTCAAGTGGCTTTTCTTCATTTCTATGGTGACTCCAAAAGTTTCTTAAATTATAATTTCATGATAAGAAACTGTGATCTGCGCGTGAAGGCTCGTGAATGCTGAAGGGCAACCTTGCTTAATGTATTCTGGTGAAGGTTTAGGAAGAACTTTTGTTTTTGTGTTTTTTTTTTTTTTTTGGAATGAAAAGTAACCGCACAAATCTTCTTTAGAATCCGATTCACCTTGTCTATGTTGGCCTTTAAAGTCTCTTTTTCACATTAGAGGTGAACTAACCTCTGCCCCACCTTGCTATATTTTTCACATGTCTGGACTATTTCTCAATGTATCTTCTAATGATTTTATCTTCATATTTGGCCTCTTTTTGATCAGTAGTTTTGTGTTCAGATTTTTATATTTCTTGTATAATTGTGCTGGTGTAGCCCAAGGAAAATAAATTTGGAAGTTCACAGATTATAAGCTTCTTTCACATGACTTTTGTGGTTTCTAGACTTTACATCCTTAAGTATTCAAGCTATACTTAATTTTATACTCAATGTACAATAAGACTTAGGATAAATATCTCAGTCTTTCATATCAGCTACTGTACTTTTATTTTAACGCTTCAACTTTCTTGCCTGCTGCCGTATCATGGTATTCTTTGAATTCTTGTCAAAATCACTAAGCAATGGTAACTGTGCATTTATTCAGCAAAGACGTCGGCACTGTGAAGAAACTAGTAGATGATTGTTTGTCTTGCCAATTGTCTTCGTTACTTCGTCCTCATGATGCAGTTTCGGCCTTGGGTCCTATGTATGATGTCCACGACAAAAAGCAGTTGCCTAGAATGGAGGCTTGTGAACGTGCAATTTCAAACCTTTTGGAATATTGCAAGGAGAAGAAGAATGAAATGAACATGTTTGTGCACGACTACATGCAAAAGATAACAGATGTTTCTTACATCATCAAAGATGCGAAGTTGCAGTTTCCTGTTTTCAGAGAGGCAATGGTGCTTCAGGAAGATCTATTTGTTGACTTAAAGTTTGTTCGTGGGATTGGCCCTGCATATAGAGCCTGCCTTGCAGAAGTAGTAAGAAGAAAGGCTTACATGAAGCTTCACATGGGAATGGCTGGACAGTTTGCTGAAAGGCTTGCAGCAAAGAGAGAGCTAGAGGTTAGGACACGGGAAGAGTTTCTGAAAAAGCATGGTTCATATGTGCCTAAGGATGTATTAGCATCTATGGGATTGTATGATACTCCAAACCAATGTGATGTTAATATAGCTCCTTTTGACACTCGTTTACTTGATATTGACATTGCTGATGTGGATCGCTATGCTCCCGATTACCTCACAGGAGTGCCATCTAAGGTGCTTGAGAGATGTGACTCTGAGGAGCTACTTGAAGCATCTGAGTTAATGGAGATTGCTGGGACAAGCAAGATGGAAGTTGAGAATGCAAAGTTGAAAGCGGAACTTGCCTCCAAAATAGCATTAATCTGTTATTTGTGCCCTGAGATCGAATATGAATCACTGGATGACAGTAAGTTGGATAGTTTGTTAAAGAATGCTGCAGACAAGACCGCTGAAGCCTTGCGTATGAAAGAAGAATATGAAAGGCACCTTCAATCTATTCTTAAGACGAAGCAGATGCAGTGTGACTCATTAGAGAAACGCATTAAAGAATTGGAGCAGAGATTGTCTGATCAGTACTTGCAAGGCCAGAAGATTTCTGACAGCAGGGATGTGTCTGACATTGGCATTTTGGCTGCAAAGGATGATGGCTACAAGTCACAGACCTTTTGTGGTGAAGCCAATATGCCTTGTATATCTACAAGTGAACCCATGGATGAGGTTTCTTGCATCTCCAATTCTTTGGAATCGAAGTTGGGGCTTTTCACTGGCCAACCTGGCAAAGTGCGGGACGGGGTGGATGAGAACATGTTGGATTCATCTGGGGTTCAAAATCCTCAATTGGATTCTTCAATGAGAGAGCTACATCGTGATGGCGACAAAGATGGTAAAGACAAGATGGTTGGGCAGTTGGGCATGTCACTGACTAGTAGTTCTACTGCTGAGAGCATGCCTGAGCCTACAAGTGTTTTACCTTGTGAAGCGGTGGTTGATCCTGGCTTGGACTCAAAAGTTAGTAGTAATCTGTTGTTGAAATTGCAAAATACACTTGCAGATAAGTCAAACCAGTTGAGTGAAACTGAAACAAAGCTTAAAGCTGCTATGGAGGAGGTTGCCATGCTTAAGAGGGAGCTGGAAACTAATAGGAAGCTTCTTGATGAATCACAGGTATGAAGGGATTGATGGGTGTGTTCTATTATGTTCTGCTTTTAAGGTTGTGTCAGAAAAATTTCATTATTGCTTCTGAAGGTTGTAGATTTTTTTACCCTTGTCTAGTCTTTGTTTCTGTGTCTATACAAGATTCTATGTAGTTCAGGTTGGGAATCCATGTCTAACTGCTGATAAATATGGACTGAGTTTCGAACCTTTTGTCTGTTTCAGATATTGGTATCTCCAGTTTTTCATGTGAAATTATTGTGGTTCTATTTCCTTAACAGAGTTATATATGTAGCATCACGTTTGTCATTGGTTTTGCAGATCTTAACTTAAATTGGTTTCTCCATTACAGATGAATTGTGCTCACTTGGAAAACTGCTTGCATGAAGCCCGAAAAGAAGCTCACACCCATCTTTGTGCAGCTGATCGAAGAGCTTCCGAGTACAGTACACTGCGTGCATCTGCGGTGAAGATGCGTAGCCTCTTTGAAAGACTAAAGAGCTGTATATGTGCTCCAGGCGGGGTTGCTGTGTTTGCTGATTCTTTGCGAACATTAGCACAATCTTTGGCCAAGTAAGTTGGTTTCCAAATTGCTCATCTTAGTACATGCCCTCCTGTTAACAAATTTATCCTCTGCTCTTCCTCTTTTACCCTACGCATTTATTTTTGAAAGTTTCATTACGTTTTTATTAAAAAAAGTTTAAAAAAGTGCTCTTTTCTCTTTTTAACGCAAGCCTTTTTTGGTTTGTTTAATTAGTTTTACATGTCCTATTTACTGCCATTACAATTTACACACAAAACCTTTAATTAGCATGCTGGCTGATGTACTGATCTACCATGCTGTTGGTGGAAGTCGAGAGGCAGACCAATCATGTCACTCCTTGTAAAAGTAACTAATTGTTAACTTCTGATGAAACATACATGGTCAAGTTTTCATGAAACTTAATCCAACTGCGTTACTTTTTGGCATATTTGGAGAGGCCTATGGAGCCATCATTGTATTTGGTATGATTTTATGCATGACAATGAACATGACGGTGGCATTTGCTTGTGAATTGTTTTCAGTTCCATCAAAGAAAATGAAGATGAAGATATTGCTGAGTTCGGAAAATGCATCAGAGTCCTTGCAGACAAAGTTTCTTTCTTGTCCAGGAATCGGGATGAACAACTTGAAAAGTGCACAAAGGTTGAAGCTGCAAATGAACAACTGAGAAAGGGATTGGAAGAAGAGCAAGAGCTGGTCAAAACCCTCTATGCCAAGCATCAACTTGAGAAACAGGTAACTGATACTAACTTGATATTGTTGATTTTATATCGCTTATTAGTAAGAATGCATATAGTAAATGATTTGATGGCGTTTTCCGCATTCTGTGGTGGTTGGTCTCGTTTCCACTTAACATCTCGGATACTTCACATCGCATGGATTTTTCCCAAAACAAAAGTGATTGTGAATTTGCTGTTTAATGTATCTGTCCTTGATTCAAATTCGTTCACCAATCATCAGATGGTCATTTCTCATGCTGTGTTTGTTTTTGGAACAGGCCAACAAGGAAAAAATTTCTTTTGGTCGGCTTGAAGTCCATGAGATTGCTGCCTTTGTTCTTAATGCATCTGGCCATTACGAGGCAATCAACAGAAACTGCTTGAACTACTACCTTTCGACTGAATCTGTGGCCTTGTTTACAGACCACCTCTCAAGCAGACCTAACTACATTGTTGGACAGATTGTACATATTGAACGCCAGACTGCAAAGCCACTAGCTTCAGCTGTGGTTCCGTCTGGCCCTGAGCATAACCCGGCATCTGAGGTGGGGACCGATCGGTTGACCTTGAATTCAGGATCAACTTCTTCGAGTCCATACGGTCTCCCCATTGGTTGTGAATACTTCGTAGTGACAGTAGCCATGTTACCTGATACCGCCATTCATTCGCCACCACCAAATTCTTCCTGATCCCTGCCTCGGACAGATTGACGTGATGGAAGAATTCCCAAGTGTAGATATTATAAATATATAACATTCAAAAAAGGTTTAAAATCTCTCTGGTGGGATTTGGAACTTTATTTCGTTTGTGTACAGCTGATTATGATTCAATAGCGTTTTAATCCCCTAACCCTTGTATGTACCGCTACTCTTCTTTATGGATATGTATAAAGACTGAATATTTTCCAGCTTTTAATCTTTTATTGGATCTTCATCAACATAATGTGTTTCTTTGATTCATGTTCCTCCCCCAGATTGAATATGAATGACATATTAATATAAACCAAAAACAGGTTTCTTGCTTCAGCAAAATTCCTGAAATACCCATGTCATGATTAACTTGTTTATGCATCTTCCTCCTGATGAAATCAGTTTCTCATTCAACTACTGTTGATGGAAATTTTCTCAAACAAATAAGGATCACAGGCTTGTCACTTACAGCACCTTTATCGGACACTCATATCTGTCACAATCTAATGAAATCTTAAAACACATGGTATCTCATTAGAACAATCCTGGCGGTAATCCCTCCACCTCCTTTCATCAGAGTTACGATACCAAAATCCCCTACAAATTTGTTCACCATGAGGAGATACCAACATACATATGCAGCCTCCTCGGCGCCTGTGGAAGTTAAAATGCTTCGAATCCTTGATAACTTGTATGGTTTGATAGGTTGTGCAGTGTAGTGTCGCCATATTTTTTGCGCGCGAATTTATTTCTCTCCCAACTCTCATCACAGCTTGTCTCCCCCATTTCAATCACCACATACGTACCTATACATATGTATATGTATTGTACGAAAGAGAAGATTTTGATGACATGGAGCTATCTCCAAAGACAAGGCTCACATCGTTATGTCCTGTACAAAGATCATAGTTGCCAGTGAATATTGATGCTAGTTTTAGACATTAATGTTTACTTTCGGTTTAGTATGAATTTGAGGTTTATCAATATAGATTCAATAGAAACAATATTCCTTATGACTATGGAATCACTCTCAAGACTTCAGCATCCCTTACATCACCTTTTGCTTCATTATTCTCTGCAAATCCTTTCTCAATCTCTCATTCTCATTCTTGTACTTCTACTTTGTCTCTACAATAATAAAACCCTCAAGACTGATGGAATCAATAGACCACCAATCCGGATCACTTATGTGAGGAGGAGGCGGAAGAAAAAAACAGAGGCAGAGAACAAAGGGCTTGAGCAGGCTGAGGTGGAAATTGATCAATCTGCTGAGATGGAAATATCCGATGGAGCTGAGTTGGGGGGAGAAGAAGCTGAGGTGGCCCAAGAGCTGTCAAAGGAAGCAGATCACGTGGTGGGAATGCTCTCCGAAGATTGTGGAAGCATTGGCATTAGCTAACAAGGAGGATGGTCAGTTAGTGAGCATGGGGAATTGAGTGAGTTTGTTAGAAGGAAAGAATAAAGGTGAGGTAAGGGAAGAGAAAGGGGCCATTGAGAACTTTTATGATGAAATCAGTGTGAGAATGAGAGTGTAGAAGGTCACTCGAAAACCTTCCTATCTTAGCCTAGAATTCCTATCACAAGCATTGCTACTGGATGATTTTCTGAGCAATAAACAAACATTTACTTCTATTTCTAATATTTGCCTTTTCATCCTCCATTGCATACCTTGAGTAGTTACTGATCTTATCATTGCTTCATTATTCTCTGCAAATCCTTTCTCAATCTCTCTCAATCTCTCATTCTCATTCTCATACTTGTACTTTGTCTCTACAATAATAAACCTCAAGACACTCAAGCGGAAGTAGTCTTCTCATTGCAGGTGAAGCAGCATAAACCTGCATGTCTTCGCCTCGCATTTTAAATTTTTGCATTTTACTTTCTCGTTCACGTATCCGATCAACTCAAGACAAACGACTAGGAACTCAAGTCAATATTCGCATCCGTTTACTGCCCCTTGATACAAAATTCAATTTTAGATTTCACCCTCAACAACTTTAATTAAAACAACTCAAACAACCCAAAATAAAAGGTATAACCCACCCAGCTAAATACGGTTGTTTTCCCGTTTCAATTTAAGAAATGCTAACAACACTATCTTTCTCACTTTCTTTTACATTCTTTGCATTCATAGTTTGACATATAAAATTCATTAACATGATAAATTATTATTTAAACAGAAAATAGGATAGTGAGTTTTATGTATCAGACAGCAAATGCAGAGAGTGTAAAAGAGAGAGATAAAGAGTGCTGTTGGCCCTCGTATTTCAATATATATATGTGTGTGTAAAACTGGCGTTTGATTTTGTTGGAAAGATTGAATTTAATATTCTACTTCTCTATGTAAAGACTAATTATGAAAAATGAGTACATTAAAAAAAAAAAAGGGTTTGGTGCCGACTAAATTTATCATATTTACTATGAATTTCCGTAACAAAATAATCATTAAAGTCGCGTTGACTTTGACTATATGCTGAGACACGCTCTCACTCAAAAAAATAAATTGCAAACTCTTAATCAACCATCTCTACAATCCATCACTAGCAAAATTCCGAACCTAGGGTAAATCCCAAGCGTCCACTATGAAAATCCGATCTTATTTTCGTACTCACAGACCTGTAAACGTGAGAAAGGCCCCAGGTTTAATAGCAAAGACAATCATGTTACGTTGTTTAAGGACCTTTTGGGTCGAGATAACGTGTTTATTTTGCGCTTATTAACGATGTTGATGATGGGAATCTAAACACTCCTTAGTCTTGAAACAGGATTAGAATAATGGCTCATGGGTTTGTGATTATTGGATTGATCATGTATATGAGTTTTTACATACCAAAAAGAAGTTTTGGAGGTGGTCATCACATGTCCTACAGAACCCGGTATTTTGTTCCTCATCTCATCTTGGGCGTTTCCTTGATGCAGTATTCCTTGATGCAGCATTCTACGAGAGTGTTTAGGAACTAAGTTGATACTTAAAGTTGGGACTTAAATACTGTAGCATATGAAAGTTTTATATTGTATCATTTCATTTCTTTTCTTTTCATTGTAACATATGAGATGTTTTACATTATAAAAATTAGAACTTCTGTCACACCCTAAATCCAGGATTAGTGACATGATGGATTAATTTAGATAATCAAATTAAAATGGAGGTTTAAATCTCAATTTACCAAATATGCTTGAAATAAATTTTTGAAAGGAATTAATTAAAGGAATTTATAAATGAATTTAAAACATGACTTTTTGAAAAATTAGTGGAAACAAACCGAGCACATAATTAATTAAAAAAAAACATCCAAAGAAAATTCAATGCACAATGCTAAATATGAAGCTAAATCATGAATTAAAATCTCGTAATTAAGTTTAGTTTTTAAAGAAATTTGTAGGGTGAAATATAGTGAATTAAAGCTAAAATAACAAAAAACACCAAAAATTAAGTTAAATTCAATTTAAAATGAACCACAATCTTTAAATCGAAATAAGTGGACTTGACAAAATTATAAACAACATATAAGCTCTAGAGTCTTGAATTAATATAATACTAATATATAAATTACATAATAGTCCATTGAGTTTTTAATTTTTATAATTGTTAGTGTCGAAAGTATTTCTGATTTAGAAAATCTTAAGTTTTTATAGACTAAAAGTTAAAAAAACATTTTTAAAATTTAATTGACATTTTCCAAAAGGTTTTATTATAGTTTTTAAAGCTTAAAGTTTAATTTTTGGAGTTAAAATTAACTAGTTTAGAAGCTTTTCTTTATTATCGTCAAAAAGAGACTTTTTGCATTGTTGTGCACTATTGATTACTATATTCTGGTTGACAATGTGGATGGCGGCCTACCAGATCCCTCTAACGGATTTTTTTTAGATGTTCCAAACAAGCCTCCAATCCAACGGCTAGTAAGCTAGGTTTTTAGTATAAAAACCTTATTTTCGATCTTGAGGACACTTTTTGACATCTTGATTTTGCTTTAATTCATATTCTAAGTATTATTCTCTTTAAAATAGCTTTTGATCATCTTTGAGTGAAGAAATTATCTTTGAACCTAAAACTCATCTAAAATTCTCATTGTGTGCTTATATACATCCCTTGTCATTTAAAATTGTAGTCATACTCTTTATAAGAGGTGCTAGTGAGTAGAGGTGTGTTTCAAATCCTTACTAGAATAAGTATGATAGGTTTCTAAGTCTTTTAATTTTGGGGTTGTTTGGTTAATCAATCTTCAAGTAAAATTGACAGTTTGTAGAGGGTTGGTGAGCCTTGAGTAGAAAAACTCACTGGATTGTACATACTATAACCGTGTCGAAAGTCAATCAAGATAGTAAAAAAGGCCGAGTCGAGTATTGATCAGAGACAGTGGACATAGACATATTATCGAACCACTATAAATTATGTTTGCCTACTTCTTTCCCTACTCTTTTTTTATACTCTTGTAAGTTATTTTTATTGATATATTATATTTTTTTAATTATTAGCTTGATATACTGCATCTAGTGGCTTGCTCTTTTATTGCTTGAAGTTGATTTTTTTGTTATTTTTGGTTAAAGTTTTCTTAGATTTTCTTTCATTTACTTGTTTTATGATTGAATCTAATTTTCAATAGCTGAAAAGGTTTTAAAAAAGAGCCCCAACACCACCCCTCATGGATAATCTTTCTTGGGAAAAACACCTATATGTGTATTTTTTTTTTTTTAAAGCAATGTTTGTATATGCTATCATCAAAGACCGATAAAACTTTAATCAAAATCTTCAGTTATTGATATCCTACAATTGTTTTTTTTGGGTTTTCATGTATTTAAAATGTCAGATAATAACCTCATTATCAAGGTCATAGAAGATGTATTTCTCATATTCACAAGTAAAGCATTATGCTTCAATTCATTTTCCATTCAATTACATAACTGATTTCTCACAATATTCATAGAAAAAAAAACCCACCCTACAATAGTAGCATCAACCAGCGTAACCAATACTAAAGTCAAAAGCCTTTACAAAATTCAACTATTTGCTACTATAACTTAATCAAATAGAAACTACAAAAGTAAGTGAGAAAAAATAAAAATAAGAGTTAAGAAGATTACCAACTTAGGCTCAAGATATTTGTGTTTTTTGTTGATTAATAAAGTCTTTTTTTTTCTTTTTTTGTCTTGGGTGATTGCCTATTGGTTATATTTAATTTATCAAAGAAGAAAAATAGGATTAAGATGAAACCATGAACCAGAGAACCATGAATAACAACCTCTCTCTTTCTTTTTTATGGTTTCTCTTGATGTTGATTGATAAAAGCTTTAATATTATTATATAAAAAAAACAATAAAAGAGAAAAAGTAAAAGCACAAAAGTATTTTTTTGCAATAAGAGGTTAGTTTCCTTTCATTTTTTTCCCCTTATTAAGGCTCTTTATAAATTGGTCTTATTGGGCATTATTAGGCTTTGTTAGAAAGTGAACTTCTTCAATTATAAGGTAAAATATTATATATTCAATTATTTGTGGAGATTTTATACAAATTTTAGCATATAAATTTCATATGTGTATTTATCTATTAACAATATACAAGTCTCTAAAGCCCCAAAGTTTTATTCCCTTACTAAGTTTCGTCATGCGCGTTTCGTTCCCGTTTTCCCTTTTAGAAGGGGAACTTCAAACCGTCAAAAGCTGAAAAAGAATGCAAGATCATGCTTCCCTGTTGCAGTTGCTTTTCTAGTTCCAATGGATTACCTTTGGAATAATTTTTGCAGTTTTTCAGTCACTTCCACAACCAAGGGACTGAACTGTATTTGGGCAATTTTTTTTTGGTGAATCAGAATTTTCCCTGCATATAGTTTAATCACTATGCTATTTGCTTTGATTATAGAACTGATAAGCTGCTTATTGCATGCCCATTCTTTGGTTTAATTATTGTGGGTGTCATGCATGCAGTAACATCCTTTTTAATCCATTCAACTTGAATTGACATTTTCTCCATCAAAATTATTTTGAAAAAAATCCACAATCATTAGCCTTCGGCAGTTTTTTTTCCGAAAATGTATGTATAACCAAACATGGACCACACCTAAAAGAAAGAACAAAATTCCTTCTAAATGTTTCAGAAGAAAAAAAAAATGGGTTATTAAAAATGTTCTATTTCTTAAAAAAAAAATAATAAAAGAACCTTTGTGATTGCTGCTGCAACAGCACCATAAGCGAGGGCATGGGTGTTGCACTTCAGAAACTTGTTTTGCCAAAGAAAGAAGCTCTCTTTTTCTCTTGACTTTCCACTATTATTTCTTGTTTTTGCACGGTCTTGTGAGGCATCAGTTGTTCCACTTTTTATGCATGCTCCAATAGTGACAAGATATATAGCTAATACGCCTGTTTTAAACATGTTGTAAAGTTGACGAGCATTTAACTCAATGACATAACGTTCCCTCTCTCTCTCTCTCTCTCTCTCTTTGTTTTGTTGTGGAAAGCATCTTTCTCTTCCTTTGAATGTAAAGTCTTTGAATATAAAGCAGTTGTTTAATAGGTTCTTTGAAAAGTTCATTATTTTTTGGTTATATTTACTTTGTTTATGTTTTTTTTTTTTTTTGCTTTTTTTTTTTTTTTTTCTTCTTCTTCTTCTTTCTGAACTGACCCATTGTAGCCGACTTCAAATGCAATTGTATAATTCATCTATTCTGCTCTTTCTATTTATGATTGGCAATAACATGCCTACTAATGTAAGGAGAAGCTACATTTTCTTTTTGAACTTGCATATAAGGATAATCTATGATCAAATGAGAGTTTAAGTTGGACAGATCTTGGATTTCACGGAGAAAAATAAAAAAAAAAATCCACTTTTAAAGAAGTGTACTTCATTGTAACCTATAATTGCATAAGCATCCAACTATTTGTTATTTTTTTTCCCCCAAAGTATGAAATGATAATATTAATTATCTTCTTTTGGTGAAAAACTTTTAGTTGATTACTGTTTTTTACTGAAAGATTGGATTTCGATGTTCCAAAAAAAAAAAATAGTAATAGTGGTGTTGAAACTTGACTCCTTTACTGCTGATGTCTTATTCTTTATAGAAGATTCCAACATTTTGCTTACTAAAGAACTCCGTTCTCTCTCCTCCTCTCTCTTTCTCCCAATATATATATATATGTATGTATAATTGCTACAATATAAATCTATTGTTATCTTTATGTTTTTTGATAGATCTTTCTATTGATATGTTTTGCTTTCATTCATTAAAGTGTTATGATCAATGCACTTTTAAATGGTTTCATATATTTCATGTCCTTTTAACTTGGTTAAAATGACTCCTTTTTCATTTTTCTTCTTCTAGAAAAAAAATTACTACTTTTATTGTGAAAATATGTTCATTTAAAAATTTTACATCCTAAGATGAGTTGCTTTTAAAAGGGTAGTTATTTTTTTTTTCCCTTTCGCTTTGAATAGTTAATATGTTCCTCATAAACTTCATCATCGAATTTTTTTTTCTTTTCTTTCTTTTCTAAATGTCGGTTTCTCTTATAAAATTATTTTAATTCGTCTCATCCGTTATTTTTTCTAACATGTCTTAATTATATTTAAATCTTTCAAAAATAACACCTGTTGTGATGAACAAATTACATTCTAAAAAATAGATCTTTATTTTTTCTCTCATTTTTTTAAAATAATTCACTATTTCATTAGAACCTCGTCTTGATAAAATATCAAAAGCTTAATCTCATAATAAATCTGAGAATATCAAAATTAAACCTTAAATAAATACATAATAATTTAAAATGCCTCAACACAGAGCTCACATGTGCAAAGCACGTGACTCTAACCAGTAGGTAAAAAAGAAAAAAAAAATAAATTGAGGGGTGGCTTTTGCCCACGGCCATGATTGGACGACTCAAGAAATAAATCTTCATTAGTCGCTGGTGTAACATCGGACCAATGAAGTCTAGTACTGACAAGGAAGGGAATGGGGTGCTTAGAAAAACGGTTCTTTAAGGTTGGTTCCATCTTTGCCTTATATTGCTGGCATCGGACTGACACAAACCAACTTTATTTGATCCAATTGTCATTTTTCCTATGAAACTTCCTGTTGTTAAGGGGATTGAACTTCAAGCAGTAGGGACCGTGTCTCATTTCTTTTAGTCGAGTGGAACATCTTTAAGGAACATTCGATCTTGTGTCTATAAGACCCTTCGATCTAGTAAGATGGTACAAGGAGAGCTACCTACTCTCATCAATTAGCCAAGATTTTGACTGAATAGGAAATCGTTGGAAGTTTATATTTACTATCTTGGTTCGATGGTTCGATTGTTCCGTTAGCTGTCCCACCACTTACCCCTTATTTAGCAGTAGTTTTAACCATTCAGTTCTCAACACAAACTCAGTTATAAACAGTGTAAAGCTCTCATATGCTATAATAACAATAAAAAAATTGCTACAATATAAAACTCTCACATGCTATAATAAAAATAATTTTAATCACTAATTTCTATCCTCCTTTCAAACACCCTATTATATATCAACACTTTACTCAAATTTGACATTGGCAGCAATTAATAGACTTCTTGTTAACGGTGTCTACTAACAGTGGGCGAATAAAGGTTTGATTAAAAAAGAACCAAAGCGTATTAAACATTTAAAAACCAAAAGCAAACTCTTTTGTGGGTCCCACTATTCTCCACATAAATTCATGATCAGAATTTCCCAGGCAAGCATTCACACGGGCATCGATGGAAAGGACTTTTTTTTTTTTCTTTAATTGTTTTAAATGAAATTTCATTCGACTAAAATACTACAAACAAAGTTGTATTACACCACCTACAGTAGGCATAAAAGATTTTGGACAATGACTGTATCCATCAGTAAAAATGAAATGACGCATGAGGAGAAAAAGAAAGCAACCACACCAAAAGAGAAAAGACTCCTTGACGCTCAAAATATAGCTCATCAGTAACTTGTTATAAGAAACCACAACAATCGATAAATAAAACTAATTAATCGAAATTAAATCTAACACCACATACAATATTATTAATCAATAAGTGTGAAACATAAACCCAAACTAAAAATAGGGAAACCATCTTCGTTATTTGAAATTAGACATAAAAACAAAGACAAAACCAAAACACAAACTAAAATCATAAAAGAAACATCCTGATTCTAGAGTCGACAATTTCGAACACGGCACGATAACACGATACGAAAACAACACGATATAAACGGATTTAGAATGCATGTATATTAATTGGGTCATAAATGGGTGTCACGAATAACACAAAAATAAACGTGTTGGATTCGTACTAATACGTTCAATACGCTTTAACACGCTTAATTAAACGTACAGTAAACGTGTTAACACGACAGGACACGACCCGCACGTTTAATAACTATATTATTTAGTAAAAGAAATATATTTCAAGTATACTTATTAAAATAAAATATAAGAAAATATAGAATGTAAAATTTGTAATCATCAATTTTAGACTTATGTTTCCACTAAAATATCAATAAAATCAATCAAGAAATATATATTTATATATTAAATAATATAAGCTTAAAACAAAAAAAAAAAAGCTTAAAACAAAAAAATTTCAGATTTGCAGGGCAAGGAATCGAACTTTGCACTTGGAGTATGTTGTTGATTGTCTCACGGCTACACTGGATAAGCAACCAATGTCAAATGAATGCCTTTTTATATTTATTTTAGTTTTTTTACTCATTTGAACTGCAGCACAAAAGTCTCACATCAAAAGGAGAGTAGAATCCTTCATAACTCTTCTCTATACAAGGACAAGCTCCCCTGTTTTTGTATTCGGTCTTGGTTGCCAATGAAGCCAAATGGTTTTAAAATAATAGTTCTTCAATTTGAGCTCTTCAAAAGAATGAGCTTTTTAAAATATTGGAGAGAAAATTCAATTTAAAATATTTAATAAATGAATATTATTATAATTTTATAGAAAAATATATAAAATTATATAGTAAAAAAATAAATATTAAGTAATTTAATTGTGTTGTGTGTTATAAACGTGTTGGTATGAATACTATTTATAATCTATAATCGTGTTGTAAGCGGGTTGGTACGAATACAAATAGTAATCGTGTTGGTGTCGTTTTATGCGTGTTGTAAACGGGTCGTGTTCGTGTTTATATTTTTAGCACGTTTGTTAATCATGTTAATCGTGTCTTGTTATACGTGTTATAGACATGTCGTGTTCGTGTTTATATTTTAGGCATATTTATTAATCGTGCCGTGTTCGTATTCAGCGTAATGATGTTGTGTTGTGATCATACTAGCACGAACATAGCACATAATACGATTTGCCAGCCCTACGTGATTGGGAAGGAACCACTATTGTCGCCGTCTCTTCCGTTTCTCGTTATTTGTGCAGTGGCTTGACCTCTGGCGATCCAACCCTCCTACCACCCACCCCTTCCGTCCAGTTCTCAAACCTGGTGGAGCAAGCTTGGTTTCTTTGAAAAACTCCATCATCACAGTTCCCCGACCACCCCTTCCCTTCGCCTCTGGTTGCAGTTGAAGCCTAGCCACCCCCCGCTTGCCCTTTCTTCCCCTGAGGTACAGATTTCCCTCCACCTTGGCCATAGCCGAACCAGCCACAAAAGCCACTCCCTTGATCTGGACGGTACAGAAATCCGTCAGGCTCCGTTTCGACTCACCCTGGCAGATAATTGAATCGCCGCTGCCTTCGTGCGCCTCTTTTCCCATCCCAGTTGTGAAATGGCCTCCCCCTCTCACTGGGCCGATTCCTGACGACCAGCCTAGAGGCGGCACTAGGCTTTGGGCCTGAAGGAAGAGGGGTCGGCCCCACACCCATACAAAGAACCTCAACAGTATTGAAACCCTAGCAGAGAACTCCAAGGCACTCAATTTTGAGAAGGAAAAGCATTGAGGAAAGGACTTTTTTAAGGAAGAGAAAAATATAATATGACATTTTAGTTTGCTAAAAAAAAAAAAAAGACAAAATAGAATAGTGTGGGAAACATAGGAAAAGTCATCATTCAAAACCAACGAAAAACAATAGAAAAAAGAGACGTGTTATGGGCAGGAGGGAGTCTCAAGCCTTCGACGACCTGTTTGGTCAATTTGGAAAAAGTAAAACATCAACCCAATGCTTTTGTTGGAAAGACCAGAACCCACATATATCCAGTGAACAACTGGCTCA
>CAMOHE010000148.1:18573-42723 GCA_946598075.1 Artocarpus hirsutus
TGTTGTGGAAAGCATCTTTCTCTTCCTTTGAATGTAAAGTCTTTGAATATAAAGCAGTTGTTTAATAGGTTCTTTGAAAAGTTCATTATTTTTTGGTTATATTTACTTTGTTTATGTTTTTTTTTTTTTTTGCTTTTTTTTTTTTTTTTTCTTCTTCTTCTTCTTTCTGAACTGACCCATTGTAGCCGACTTCAAATGCAATTGTATAATTCATCTATTCTGCTCTTTCTATTTATGATTGGCAAGAACAAGCCTACTAATGTAAGGAGAAGCTACATTTTCTTTTTGAACTTGCATATAAGGATAATCTATGATCAAATGAGAGTTTAAGTTGGACAGATCTTGGATTTCACGGAAAAAATTAAAAAAAAAAAATTTACTTTTAAGAAGTGTACTTCATTGTAACTATAATTGCATAAGCATCCAACTATTTGTTACTTCTTTTTTTCCAAAGTATGAAATGATAATATTAATTATCTTCTTTTGGTGAGAAACCTTCAGTTGATTACTGTTATTTTCCTGACTGATTGGATTTCGATGTTCCAAAAAAAAAATAGCAATAGTGGTGTTGAAACTTGAATCCTTTACTGCTGATGTCGTATTCTTTATAGAAGTTTCCAACATTTTGCTTACTAAAGAACTCCGTTCTCTCTCTCCCCCTCTCTCTTTCTCCCAATATATATATATATATGTATGTATGTATGTATGTATGTATGTATAATTGCTAAAATATAAATCTATTATTATATTTATGTTTTTTGATAGATCTTTCTGTTGATATGTTTTGCTTTCATTCATTAAAGTGTTATGATCAATGCACTTTTAAATGGTTTCATATATTTCATGTCCTTTTAACTTGGTTAAAATGACTCTTTTTTCATTTTTCTTCTTCTAGAAAAAAAAAAATTACTACTTTTATTGTGAAAATATGTTCGTTTCAAAATTTTACATCCTAAGAGGAGTTGCTTTTTAAAGGGAAGTTATTTTTTTTCCTTTCGTTTTGAATAGTTAATATGTTCCTCATAAACTTCATCGTCGAATTTTTTTTTTTGTTTTCTTTCTTTTCTAAATTTCGATTTCTCTTATAAAATTATTTTAATTCGTCTCATCCGTTATTTTTTCTAACATGTCTTGATTATATTTAAATCTTTTAAAAATAACACCTGTTGTGATGAACAAATTACATTCTAAAAAATAGATCTTTATTTTTTCTCTCATTTTTTTTAAATAATTCACTTTTTCATTAGAATCTCGTCTTGATAAAATATTAAAAGCTTAATTTCATAATAAATCTGAGAAGATCAAAATTAAACCTTAAATAAATACATACTAATTTGAAATACCTCCACATAGAGCTCACACGTGCAAAGCACGTGACTTTAACCAGTAGGTAACAAAAATAATAATAATAAATTGAGGGGGGGCAAACCCCCCCTCCCCCAGGGGCCAGACTCAAGAAATAAATCTACATTAGTCGCTAGTATAACATCGGACCAATGAAGTCTAGTACTGACAAGGAAGGGAATGGGGTGCTTAGTAAAACGGTTCTTTAAGGTTGGTTCCATCTTTGCCTTATATTGCTGGCATTGGACTGACACAAACCAACTTTATTTGATCCAATTGTCATCTTTTCTATGAAACTTCCTGTTGTTAAGGGGATTGAACTTCAAGCAGTAGGGACCGTCTCTCATTTCTTTTAGTCGAGTGGAACATCTTTAAGGAACCTTCAATCTTGTGTCTATAAGACCCTTCGATCTAGTAAGATGGTACAAGGAGAGCTACCCACTCTCATCAATTAGCCAAGATTTTGACTCAATAGGAAATCGTTGGAAGTCTATATTTACTATCTTGGTTCGATGGTTCGATTATCCCATTAGCTGTCCCACCATTTATATATTTGACACCTTACTCAAATTTGACATGGTAGCTGTTGAGGTGTTGAGTCCCTGATCGGAGCATGGTGGGCATTTTGAACGTATTGCCGAGAAAGCCCTTGCTTAGGCAGAGGCCTAGCTCGGATTTGCCTCCAGTGAAGGAGCGCGTCCCCCAGGAGTTGAACTCTTTTCCTCTTGAATAAGAGGGTATTAGGGTGTCCCCAGGTACCAATCTAACTAATTCCCTGCTCTAGGGCCAAACAGAGCACAACAGCGTGTGGTAGCCCATTACCCTGTCGCCCCTTAGACTTGTTTAAGTTTAATAGTTTAATGGAAACTTGCATAAGTCTAATAGTGGTCGGACAATTATTATGCTAAGGCGACTTAATTACAGGTGATATGCGTGGCAACAAACATAATTGGCTAATATCTGGTCAGCTCCCCAGCCCAGTTAAGTAGGACGGCTCTCCGTGTTTGGGACTCATGGCCTGGTCCTCCGGGCTAGAGTTATGACCCCCCTTCAGATTTATTTCTTAACGGAATAGTGTTAGGAATTTATATTTCATTCATATGTAATAGCTGGATTGGTACTGGAGAACACCCTAAGACCATCTAATTCAAAAGGATACGGGTTCAAATCCCAAGGGATGCGCTCCTCTTACGAAAGACAAAAGACAAATCAGAGTTGAGCCTCCTCCTGAACAGAGGCCTTTTTGACCATACATTTGAGGTGTCTGCCAGGCTTCAACCAAGGAGCGAATAAAGGTTTGATAAAAAAAGAACCAAAGCGTATTAAACATTTAAAAACCAAAAGCAAACTCTTTTGTGCGTCCCACTATTCTCCACATAAATGCATGATCAGAATTTCCCAGGCAAGCATTCACACGGGCATCGGGGGAAAGGACTTTTTTTTTTTTTTTTTTAATTGTTTTAAATGAAATTTCACTCCACTAAAATACTACAAACAAAGTTATATTACACCACCTACAGTAGGCATAACAGATTTTGGACAATCACTGTATCCATCAGTAAGAATGAAATGACGCATGGGGAGAAAAAAATAGCAACGACACCGAAAGAGAAAAGACCCGCTTGACACTCCGAATATAGCTCATCATCGGCTTAAGAAACCACAACAATCAATAAATAAAATTAATTGATCCAAAATCAAATCTAACACCACATATAATATTGCTAATCAATAAGTGTGAAACATAAACCCAAACTAAAAGTTGGGAAACTATCTTCGTTAATTGAAATTGGACATAAAAACAAAGACAAAACCAGGACACAAACTAAAATCATAAAGGAAACATCCTGATTGTAGAGTTGGCAATTTCGGACACGACACGATAACACGATATGAAAACGACACAATATAAACGGGTTTGGAACGCACGTATATTAATTGGGCCATAAATGAATGGCACGAATAACACAAAAATAAACGTGTTGTATTCATGCTAATACGTTCAATACACTTTAACACACTTAATTAAACGTGCAGTAAACGCGTCAACATGACAGGACACGACCCGCACGTTTATAGCACGTTTAATAACTATAGTATTTAGTAAAAGAAATATATTTTAAGTATATTTATTAAAATAAAATATAAGAAAATATAGAATGTAAAATTGTAATCAAAACCAATAGGTTGTTGAAACTAATTAATTAAGTTTAAGATGTGTTTTATAACTTTATAAACTATTCTTTCTATTAATTATTATTAGAATATATACCTAGGATATGTAACCTTAATTTTTAATTTAAGCCAATTAAAAGAAACCCTTTTTTAAGTTTTTTAAGTTAAGTGATTATACCAAAAATACAATTATACAAAAAATACCTCAATTTTAGACCTATGTTTCCATTGAAATATCAATAAAATCAATCAATAAATATATATTTATATATTAAATAATATAAGCTTAAAAAAAAAGGAATCAAACCTTGCACTTGGAGTATGTTGTTGATTGTCTCACGGCCACACTGGATAAGCAACCAATGTTAAATGAATGCCTTTTTTATATTTATTATAGTTTTTTTACTCATTTGAACTGCAACACAAAAGTCTCACATCAAGAGGAGAGTAGAATTCTTCATAACTCTTTTCTATATAAGGACAAGCTCCCCTGTTTTTGTATTCGGTCTTGGTTGCCAATGAAGCCAAATGGTTTTAAAATAATAGTTCTTCAATTTGAGCTCTTCAAAAGATTGGGCTCTTTAAAATATTGGAGAGAAAATTTAGTTTAAAATATTTAATAAATGAATATTATTATAATTTTATAGAAAAAAATATAAAATTATATAGTAAAAAAATAAATATTAAGTAATTTAATTGTATTGTGTGTTATAAACGTGTTGGTATAAATACTATTTATAATCTATAGTCGTGTTGTAAGCGGGTTGGTACCCATACAAATAGTAATCGTGTTGTAAGCGGGTTGGTAGGAATACAAATAGTAATCGTGTTAGTGTCGTTTTATGCGTGTTATAAACAGGACGTGTTCATGTTTATATTTTTAGCACGTTTATTAATCGTATTAATCGTGTCTTGTTACACGTGTTATAGGCATGTCGTGTTCGTGTTTCTGTTTGAGGCACGTTTATTAATCGTGCCGTGTTCGTATTCAGCGTAATGATGTCGTGTTGTAATCATACTAGCACGAACATGACACATAATACGATTTGCCAGCCCTACCTGATTGGGAAGGAACCACTATTGTCGCCGTCTCTTTCGTTTCTCGTTATTTGTGGAGTGGCTTGACCTCTGGCGATCCAACCCTCCTACCACCAACCCCTTCCGTCCAGTTCTCAAACCTGGTGGAGCAAGCTTGGTTTCTTCGAAAAACTCCATCGTCACAGGTCCCCGACCACCACTTCCCTCCGCCTCTGGTTGTAGCTGAAACCCAGCCACCCCGCACTTGCCCCTTCTTCCCCTAAGGTACAGATTTCCCTCCACCTTTGGCCATAGCCGAACTAGCCACAAAAGCCACTCCCCTGATCTGGCCGGTACAGAAATCCATCAGACTCCATTTTGACTCACCCTGGCAGATAATTGAATCGCCACTGTGTGCCTCCTTTCCCATCCTAGCTGTGAAATGGCCTCCCCCTCTCACTGGCCCGATTCCTAACGACCAGCCTAGAGGTGGCACTAGGCTTTGGGCCTGAAGGAAGAGGGGTCGGCGCCACACCCACACAAAGAACCTCAACAGTATCAAAACCCTAGCAGAGAACTCCAAGGCACTCAATTTTGAGAAGGAAAAGCATTGAGGAAAGGACCTTTTTTAAGGAAGAGAAAAATATGATATGACATTTTAGTTTGCAAAACCAAAAAAAAAAAAAGACAAAATAGAATAGTGTGGGAAACATAGGAAAAGTCATCATTCAAAACCAACGAAAAACAATAGAAAAAAGAGACGTGTTATGGGCAGGAGGGAGTCTCAAGCCTTCGACGACCTGTTTGGTCAATTTGGAAAAAGTAAAACATCAACCCAATGCTTTTGTTGGAAAGACCAGAACCCACATATATCCAGTGAACAACTGGCTCAGAAATTAAAAAAAAAAAAAAATTGCAGCACAAGAAAGAAAAAGAAAAAAAGTTTTGGAGTGGTAAAGAATTTGTGGATTCAAATTTCCTTTAGGCTTCTTGATGTTTGAACCCAATGGCTCTCGTTTCATTACAGTTGCAGACGTTGGGTACTTGTGCAAAAATGTTTTAGAAGCAGAATATAGAATCAAGAAATAGAGAGATGAAGAAACGACATTAACAAATTCGAATAAAGGGGTATGGAAAAGAAACGAAGAAGAAAAAGAAATAAATAAAGGAAATTAAAGAAGACATATGTGAACGGTTATATAAGAAAAAGAAGAATTTTATTAGAGAGAAACTATAATTGGGAATGGCATTTAGCCAATGGAGGGATATGGCTTAACACCTGCTGATCATGTCAAATTTGAGTGATGTGTCAGTATATAAGTGGTAGGACAACTAATGGGACAACCAAACCGAGACGACAAATTTGAACTTAATCACTAGTGCTCAATCGGAACAACAGGGCCCCTATGCTTGTCACTAAACTTGTTGAAGTGATGAAGTGTAACCACTTTTTGATTGTGGCATTGAATAGAAGGGTTTTTAGAAAAGTATAAACCAAATTAGTTGCAGTAAAAAAATTACAGTGTAAAGCTCTCATATGTTATAGTTTTTAAACTGAAACTGATAGTTTAATCTACTCTTTCCAATACCCTAAAAGAAGTGGTCAAATATTAGGATACATTTTAGAAATATAAAACTCCGACGTCACCATGCGATGCCAAAGTTTCGACCTACATTGTTGTCTACTTTCATGCAGTTTTTGGCATCCAGCACGGATGTAGCAAGAGAAGTTCCCGTCTTCCAATTCAAGGCCAAGTTTGGTCTTTCTAAAATCATTGTCAACTATGAGACTATGAGCGCCCGATTTTTAGAAACTGTTGTGGTGGATTGTGATTCTCCCAAATGCACTTTTTAATATAAAACAGACACGGCAGTTTCAATGCCACTTTTTGCCGGTTAAAAAGTCAACCCTTTGTCCCAGCTGTCTTTTTTCGTGGAGAATTCTTTATCAATGAAAGAGATGTGAAAAAATTCTTGTTCCTATATTTGTTTTATTGTGCCTACTTTATTCTCTCTTTATCACCAAAAAGGGCTTAGAGGAACAATTCATTAGTATAAAAAGCGTCCTGTTGATGAGCTTTTATATTTTGATGGTTTTATTTTTCTTTTCTTATTAGACATAAGCTTGAATTTTCCTTCTACTTTAAGGTCTTATTCTTGAGAGAGAGAGAGAGAGAGAGAGGGAGAGAGAGAGAGAGGGGATCAGGCACTAGTTAGCTAAATTAGAAAGCGAAAATTTAGAGTCAAAGGTGAGCCTCACTCAATTTTCATTTATATACAGCATTGAATAGCTCACCCAATTGTTTCAGGCCACAGGAAATAGATACAATTGTGAGGAAACTAATCACAGCACAAAATAACCAAGATTCGAAATACATTAACCTTCCAAGGACGCAACAACTAGCTTATAACATGAATATATATACCTTGTTCGTAAGACATGGAAGAAACGATAATAAGAGAACAATAAAACCTAAGAATTTAAACCCTTTTTTTTTTTCCCATTTTGCATGGGAAATTTTACCAGGATTCTTCATCAATACTAATTTCTGAATCCCAGTACTTCCCAAGGTAACGCAAGCATTTAATGATATATAAAACAGCAGGCTTACATTCATTCACATCAGGAGAACTTGCTATTCAGCTTTGTATAGGGCCCACATTTTCGAATCTTAAGCAATTGGCTTACTTATGAAGATTGACTCTCACCATCTTCTTCTGAAATGTTGAACAAGAACTTGGGAAGCGAGGCAATCCTGGGGAGATGAAGCAGCAGTTCCCCAAAGGAATCTTTCCTTGACATTGCTGGTGCTTGTTTCCCACCAAGGTTATGCTTCACATCCTCCTCCGGAGCGGCATCCTTTCCACCAGCAGGCCCTTCGACACAACTATCCCCATCGGCCTGCTGAAGAGTGTTGGGATCTTTCTGCAGAAGACAACAGAGAGAGTTGACCCTTGTCATGAGAGACTTCTCATCAGAAGCCATCGCTGATTGATTGTCATTGAGCAGGTACTGTGCAATGTCCTCCAACATGTCCTGGTAGTCCGACTGTTGATTAGCAGAGGATGAATTGCCAGAAGTAATCTGTTCCGAGATACAGTTCCCAATGTGGCTCATAAGATCACTCATTGACATTGATGGGTGAATACCGAGAACTTTTATCTGGTCCCAGTTCATCGGACCCCTGGAATTAACAGTTTCAGAACTTCCATTCCCTTCAATTGCACGAGTGTCCATCACTAGCAATGAAAAAGTAATCAGTAACATCAAGAAACCATGTGTAACATTCCATAATTCCAAGCAATTAATTAAAGGCCAAATATCACGTACATAAGCTTGGATTTAAAGAACAGCCTTTGTTCAGTTCCAAGACATTGTTGAAAAGACAGGAGTTAACAACACTACCAAATCACATCCAAAGTTATTTTGTACAAGAATTGGATGTCAAACTTAATAATCTTTCAGTTTTTGTTTCGTTAGAGGGTGTGTACTATATATGTGCTGTGCTACAAAGTCTGTCACATCACTGTAAATTTCAATGACCTTAAAAGCCTTTACACTAACAATTTCAAAAATGTACTGAAAGCAGAGAGCTTGGTATTATTATTATTATTATTATTATTATTATTACCTGAGCTGGGGGAAGGAGTTTCTCTGGACCTATTTTCCAATACTATGCTAGTTGAATCTTGCTGATCATGCTTCAATGAGGATGACTGAGTTGATGGCGATGCAACATCGTGGAGACCAGTGATGGAAGAAGAACCCATACCATTATCCACTTGATCAATACCTTGGCCTTTGGATTCTTCTGGGCCCTCAAAAACAGAAGCCCGGGGTTCAAAATATGGGGAGTCCAAAACTATCTCTGGCTGTCGACTTAAGAAGTTTAGACGCATGTCACACTGAATAAGCTTTTCAAAATGTTTGTTTAACAGTCCTTGAGGGCATTGCAGAAAATGTTGCCTGCAAAGCCACAAAATCAAAATTGTAAATTAGCGCCACAACCAAACACAGGATCTCTCTTGGCCATTCAAACAAATACCACAGCATCCTTAAAAATCCTGTGTTAGACACATGGATACAATAATTACCATATCTGCACAACTACATATGCATTTTTTCTATTCTTAACACACAGAGAAAGAGCAAAATTATAAGTTCACTTTAAAGTTTAAATCTAGGTTCTTATTATGAATTGGAGAAAGCAAATGATCGATAAGTTATATATATATATATAAACAAAATGATATATTTTCCATGAAGGAAACACGTAGAGCAACCTATGGAAGGCAAAAAGGGGAAAAGGACAAAAACTGAAACTGTCAGAAATAATCTAAGTCCACGCAGAATGTCTAGCTTATCCAAGAAGGGAACAAGACTACTTCTCGGCTCACCGAACAATCCAATTTTACCTGTGAATGCTAGCTTGTCCATCAGTAAAATCTGCTGTTGCCTGCCATAAGGTGTGTTTTCTAGGCTGAGGGTTGGTTTCCCTGAAGAAAAGTGGTTGTCTAGCCAGCTGTAGCACATAAAGGATCACAAATTTAGGAAAAAAACACGGGTAGACATCATGACTCACTAACACAAGCATACAAAATGGCAAAGCACATGTGAAAAGAATACATTACCACAACAGTCAAACTACTAGGTTCATCATCAGGGCAATTTGCCTTCAGGGCCATGATGTCAGACCATTGGATTTCTATTTTACTCTTGAGACCACCTTCAAGAACTTCCCAGACAAGCTTATGCTTAGCAAAGTAACACTTTGCAACTAAATCACCTTCGTATCTTGATTTATACTGCAACCAATTAAGCATCATTGGCCCCATTATAGCAAAATATTGCAAGTTCCTGACATCAAAATGTTAATAACAAAAAGTAAAAATTGAAGAACGAAGATACCTCCCAACAGCCTATCCTTAAAACCGAAGCAGGAAAGTTTGAAGCCTTTAGCTTGTCGGCAGACCCCACAGGAGCGTTGGCTTTGGTTTCCTTTTTGACTCCAGCGGTAGTGCTCCCACTCTGTGCAGCTCCAAGTGTGGAAGGACCCCCTTGAGAGAGCTTCATCTGGATCAAATCCAACAGTGATGGGCTCTTGCGCAGCTTCAAACCCAAAGGGCTGGGCTCGTCAAGCGGGTTGTATTGCGATGGTGGAACGGAGTATGCATTACTTTCGGCAGCCCACTGAAAATTATTTATTTAACAAACCAGCCAAAAAAATCTTTAGCTAACAGCCCAACACAATTCTCAAATCATATGAAAGTAACAACATGTCAACTAATACGATTTTTCAAGATGCAGATTTAAGCACAGGAGAAGTCATAACATTATAACCCGATACTCCAAAAGCCCCTCAATCCAACACTAATAGAAACGTAAAAAATCCAACAGGCTAAGAAAGTTGAAGTTCATTCATTTCCTCCCAAGGAGATCAATCTTACCTAATGACTGTCAATAATCCAAGAAAAGAATCAACTAATTGAATGACTGGCTATGCATTTGATGCCACAAGAGTAATTATTAACATATTACTTTCCTTTCGATTTTCTCGGGAACCAAACAGACTTTAGTCTCCTCTTCAAATGTCAAAATAATATTCAGCTCAATATTAAAAGAATAAAGCTTTCACAAAATTATTGTATTAAAGGCTTCATAAATTTAATTATAAGCTGGATAGGTTAAAAAATGGACTCAAAAACAAAAAAGTAAAAAGAAAACTAATGTAACAGAATCTGATTGCTCATGAGTTAAATCCAAAATTTCATAAGGAGAAAAGGGAGCTAGCAAAACAGGTTGCGAAAGGATCAGTATTCAGAATTGTACTTTTCCATTTGCTAGCTAATTTTCTCGGCAACCAAACAATACGAAAATCTGAACATAAAAACAAGATACCTCCTGAAAAGCTTGGGAAGGCTTGGAGCGCTTGTTGAGAGGGCCATGCTCGTCCTCCAAGGAATCCTCGATCTCCAATTTCACCGGCGGCTTGTCCGTACAAGCAACCGTTTCCTGTTCGGACCTGAGATCCCCAGACGTCATGAACTGCACCATCAAATCTCTCCTTTCCTTTTTTCCCTCCTTTTTTTGTTGTTTTCCCAACCAAACAAACAAACAAACAAATTTTGACGTAAAATCCGAATTCCCGAGAAAATAAAACGCGCAACAGAGGAGAAAACGAAGGGAAACCCTAGACAAAAAGCGATTAGATCAAACCGGATCGGAGGTGATTCTGATGAAAACCCTAGAGCCTAACAATAATGAAAAAAAAAAAAGAAGGAAATTTGAAAAAAAAAATGAAAAACACAAAAGAAAAATGGAAAATAAATCTCTTAACGGTTTTACACGGAGGAGCGAGACAGGGGGAGCGCAAGGACCTCTCTTTGACGGCGCGAGCACGTGCTGCACGTGATCGCCACACCCACGTGTGTGTTTTGACTCACAGGTTACCGGATTTACCGAAATGGCCCTTTTGTTTGTCGTTTAGTGAGTGGAATCTAAATAAAAAGGTCATTTCGTTGAATGTTCTTTGAGCGTGTGCTGGCGGACACGTATGAATTAATGGATATTTGCGGGACCCGCATTGCTCTTTAAATGAGGCGGTGGTTGGTTTTGTCAAACACGTGGCGTTAACGCTGGAGGTTGCTTGTCACGTATGATTCCTCCAGCCGACACGTAGACTGTTTAGCGCTGACAGGGTTTTGCTGCGGGCGTTGACATTTGTAGTTGTTTTGAGCTCGTTTGCTTATTGGCCATCTAACAACTTGCACCCGATGAAATCCACTTGCCGAACATGGACCCCTGACATACTTTTAGGAGCGATTATTAATGTGTGTGTGTGTGTGTGTGTGTGTATGTGTATATATATATATATATATATATATATATATTTATATTTATATTTATAAATAGGGAGTGAATATAAATATAAAATTGAAAGAAAGGAAATAAATTTAAAAAAAAAAGGGAATTAAATCCAAAGAATTTAAATTTCAAAATTTCATCTAAATGTTTATTAATCTATTATGGAATGAATGAAGAGAAATTTTATAGCTCGTTTGGTATGTAGGTTAGGAATGATTTAAGTTTGTTTAAGTTATGAAGGCAGTTTAAATTATTGTTTAGTGTCGTAATAATCAATACCAGTTTAAATCATAAAGACAGTTTTAAAATGGCCAAAATACTAAAAATTTAACTTTGTCCTTATAAGTTCACACTACTTGAATCATTTTCATAGTAAAAACTATTATTGTTCTCGTTTTTCTTTCATAAACTAAAGTTTTCAAACACCATTTTTTGTTATAAACTTGATGTGTTTAAACTTTTACATTTTAAACATTAATTTAAAACTACTGTTTAAATCATACAGTTTAAAACCCACAACTCAAACCATAAAATTCTAAACCATGTCATTTCAAACTTGTACACCAAACAGATCCTAATAAAATCAGTGAATTGAGTTTCAATTAGAATGTTTACTATACAAGAGAATGAGAATAGATTATAATAAAATAAGTGAATTAAATAATATAAATAAAACAAAAATACATTTGGTAAATGCTTTTAGGGGAACGAATTTAATTTTGCAAGTAAGAGATATGATAAGCTCACCTTAGAAACTTAATTCCTCATTTGTAAGTGTGGCCACCTACTTTAATTTACAAAGACAAAAAGTAATAAATTTAAAATTATTAATTTTGATTCTTTTTCTTGAAATTGAATTCATGATTAGCATACGTGTCATTAGAAGTCTAACTATCTCGACATTTCTAAATTGAACAATTTAATCGCTCTATTATTAAGTGCCTAAATTTCTATATTAGGGCAAAATGTAGCATGAGAATGACACATGAAGATTTTAATAGGATATAAGGATTAAAAAATCAAATATGTTTTTATGTGTCTCGAATTTCGAAAGGAGAATGTGATAGGCCAAACTGAGATAAGTGGGACTTTTGTAAGACCATTAGTAAAAACAATATAAAAGTTTAAGGATAATTCTAAAACTTAATTTGTCACATCTTTCTTCATTGAACTTTGTTAAATTTTCAAGTCACTTTTTTTTTTTTTTTTAGTTTGATATGATTCAAAGATGATAGAATTATACCCTATTACAAAAATTTACAAAGTTTACATTTTTACTTTAATAAATATCTCTTTAGATAGTTTAAATAAATTATATGATGGGTCCAAGAAGAATATATTTTCCCTCGATAGAAAAAAAAAAATGCATTAATAGTTAATGAATGTTTTGAGTTTGTTTAAATAAAAGTGTATTATTAAAAGGTGTTTTTTTTTTCTTTTTCTCACAAAAGTTTTGCATTTATAAATAGAATAGGAAAAGATAATAAATATCTCTTTTGTCAATAATAAAAGGAAAATTTTTTGGTAGGTACAAAAATATATTTTTTTCGAAAGAATTTGTAGCAAATAGCAAATTTCAAAAGGTGCTTAGTAAATTATGTTGGATGTTTTGAAAAAGTAAATTAAATAGCAGATTTTAATAAAACAATATTTTACACTAATAAAAACCCCAAAATACCCCCACATATATGATTTTTCTCCTTTTTTTTCTTTATTCTATCTTGTTCCCACTCTTTCCTCTATACTTATTTCTCTCTCTCCTCCTCCATGACCATTTGAACTCATCACCAGTGGCACATTACCGTGACCACCATAATTAAAGAACGACAATCAAGAATCTTCAATCTCTGGAGCTCTATTTTGGAGACTCGAAAAAAGAAAATAGAGGAATTGGATTGACTTTGTTGATCAACCTTCTAATCAGATTCTTTGGCGAATCGAACACAATAGGTCGCCAGAGGAGCATTGAGGCCAATCATGATAGCAAGGCACAACAAATTATAGACTAGACAACAAGACTACATCTGAAAATGGAGAGACCACCTTTGTTTTTACACAAGAAGCCAACAAAATAGTAAAAACATACTACAATTAAACAGTGAAAATATTACCGATTTTATTTGACAAACATAGAAAATAACAATAGGCAAAACTAAAATGACATCGACGAAAACTCCAGTTACAGGCTCCGCCTCACCATGAAACTGACAGCAAGCCAAATGGAAACCAGAATGGAATCAAGCCTGCAATACATGAGAAGCACATGCCATCACCTTCCTCCACTGACTAGAGAGACTACCCTACCACAGCTCCACCACCCCACCGAGGCCAAAACTTCCACGATGCATAGCGCAATGAGCATTGGCATGAGCATATCTTATTGGAAAAGTAGTATGCAACAGAAATTTTAAAAATTTTTATACCAATGTATTTTCCAAAATGCAAGTTTGACATGCTATATGTATAAATTAACTAGATCTTACTAACTTTGTTTTCCAAAAAGCTCTTGTAATCTATGAAGAGAAAGGCGTTCTAGAAGAGCTTTAACCAAATGGTCTTCTTTGTTATTTTCTGTCCACGATCAGAGTGCTTATAGATGCACGTCATATAGCTATTCTAGGTTACTCTCCTTCTAACCAATTGAGAAAAAACCAGAACTAGCATTTGTGAATTATGAATAATATCTCTCAGGGAGTTTTAGAGACTCACAGTATAGAGTGCTCACTCTTAATTTCTCAACTGATCTTAATAACATATGAGTCGTACTCCCTATTTATAGAGGTTAGACCCAAGGGTTAGTCCTTATCCAATAAAGCTTTGAAAGTTCGAATCTAGATCAATATCTAATAAAATTCGAGTGTAAAAACATGTGATCAAAAATCATTCAGTCGGTAGGCCAAACTGACAGATCTGCCTATCAAACTTAGTCCATCGGCAGGCTAAACTGAAAGATCAGCTTGTGGAACTAATAATAAATGATCCTTACAAATCTTTATTTTCTACCCAAGATTCTTAGGATAGAGCCTCAGTTTTAATTCAAATAACCTAATAGAGAAGTTATCTGATTAAAACAGTCATATCTAGATAATCTCTAGAAAAATAATTATTCCTAATAATTCAACAAGTTTGTCTTGAATTAATGTACACAAAATTAATTCAACCGATAAGCAGACAAGAATTATCTGATCTTATCGAATTTCAGCCAATTTAATAATTTAACATAAGTCATCAATTTATTGAAAAAGCACGTGTATTGTTATAGGATTTATAATGGGCTAGCAAATGAGACCTGATGGACCTATATAGTTCAAGCTTTTGATAATTATGAAGCCCAATATCCCATATATACATTTTATAATTATAAACTCTAACGTTAATCCACTAAAAGCTTCGAGCTACACTCTCAAACTATATAAAATTAAGAAGCCCGAATAGCTAAGTCTCTATGATGTATCATAATATGCCGTATCCCTATAGGATATCCATAATCAGCTTAAGGATAAATTCTATTTTACCTTCCTAATTATTTTCTCTTACATTCTATTATCTCACCATTGAAAAACATATCATCCAAAGACAGTATACCATTTGGTTACACCTATGTATTTAAATGGTTGAATGCTCTAGTTGTCCAACTACAGGATAACGCATATAAGAGGATATCAACGACTCCTAAAGAGGAGCTATGGATTCCATATCTATGAATAACAAGTCTACGCTATCAAGAGTCATACCTCCAATGTACCAGCTTACGTACTAACATAAAATATGGATGTCACCTTTTGGTACATCAAAAGACAAAAGTCAAGACAACAAGCCCGCTATTTATCTTAGGATTTAGATATAATACATATGATTGTTTAAAGTGAATTGATTTGCCAAGACAGAATTATTAATCTAAATCAATTACATTTTATGTCCTAATCTAATACATCGTCACTTATGACAATGCACCAATGTTTCTATTTATAGAGTTCACCTCTGATGGCCAAGACAAACCATCTCTCGTTATGGATATAGACAACATAACAATCTTTGCATGAATAAAGTGCCCAACTTTGTTCCCTTGATTTGAATCTTATAATTTAGACCGTCACCTTTAGAATCATGTCTTCCGCATAATCTATCCATCATATGCCTGATTCTAAAGACTTAGATTGATAGTCTTAGATTTTTGTTTGCTTATCATACATCCAACAAATATGAATGTGAAGAGGACAAGATTTGGTATATAAATAATAAATAAATTCTTTATTAATAAAAATGTCTCCAAAACCATATTACATTCTTACTCCTTAGGGCATATATGTCTAACAATCTCCTACTTGCACTAAGTAAGTAAATATGACAAATCTTACATCTCTATAGCTTCCACATGCCTATCAAAGACTCTCCTAGTAAGTGTCTTTGTGAATGAATCAACTAAATTGTCCTCTAACACAATTTTGTACACAACATCATGCTTGCCCTTACGAAGTCCTTTCTCACATGATACTTTTGATCAATATGCTTACTCTTCTTGTGAAATATTGGTTCCTTAGCATTAGCTACCGCCATACTGTTATCACAATACAACGATATCGCCTTATCCAAACCAAGAACTACCTTAAGATTTGTAAGGAACTTACAAAGCCACATTGCTTTTTTTGAAGCATCACTAACCGCCACATACTCTGCCTCCGTCGTTGAATCCAAAGTGCAATCTTACTTGATACTTCTCCAAACAATAGCACCACCGCCTAGAGTAAACACAAAACCCAAAGTCGATCTTCTCGAATCGAGACAGGATTGGAAATTTGAGTCAGTGTATCCTAGAGGTGTTAAATCCTCCCCCGAATATACAAGCATATACCCTCGAGTCCTTCTTAGGTACTTGAAAATATGCTTGACTGCAACCCAGTGGTTTAGTCTTGGATCCGACTGAAATAGACTTACAATCCCGATCGTATAACAAATGTCTGGTCATGTGCAAAGCATGACATGCATGAGACTAGCCACTGTCGAATTATAAGGCACCTTCTTTATGTATTCTCTTTCTTCACCAGACTTTGGAGAGTCTTTCTTAGAAAGAGTAATTCTAGGCCTAGATGGTTGCCCACCTTTTGTGGAATCCTGCATTGCAAACCTTTTGAGAATTTTATCTATGTAGCCTACTTGGGACAAAGCTATCATTCTGTTCTTCTTATCTCAAAAGATCTGGATACCAAGAACAAAATTAGCCTTACCCAAGTCCTTTATTTCAAACTGCTTGATCAATCATAATTTGACCGATGACAATGCCCCAACGTCATTACCAATTAGCAGAATGTCATCTACATAGAGCAATAGAGAAACTACCTTCCATCCTTAATGTGTTTGTAAACACATGCGTTGTCCACGTTTTGTATGAACCCATAAGTCTTGATCACTTGATCAAGTCTTATGTTCCAAGAACACAAAGCTTGCTTAAGTCCATAAATTGTCTTTAGCAGTTTACAAACTTTACCTTCTTGACCTTTAACCTTGAACCTGTCTGGTTGTTCCATGTATATGGACTCATCAAGATAACCATTCAAAAAGGTGGTCTTGACATCCATTTGTCAGATCTCGTAGTCGAGAGCAGTAGCTATAGACAAGAGAATACGGATGGACTTAAGCATGGCTACAGATGAAAAGGTTTCCTCGTAATCTATTCCTTCCTTTTGCATGTATCCCTTAGCTACTAGTCTAGCCTTATAGGTTTTGGCCTTTCCATCCACTCTTCTCTTTCACTTGTAGATCCACTTACACCCTATGAGTTTTATCCCTTCGGGAAGATCCATAAGCTCCCATTCCTGACTAGTCTCCATAGACTTTATCTCTGTGTTCATAGCCTCTGTCCAGAGTTTCAAATCAACATACGCCATAGCATCTTCGTAAGTATAAGGATCCCTGTCATGTTCATTCGGTTCAGCCAAGAAGGCCTCTCCATTGAACATATACCTCTCAAGTTGATGCCCGATCCTCTCATTACGCCAAAGCCCCTTAGGTCGTTCTTTAGGTTCAGTTGGTTTTTCTACACTAATCGGAACATTTTCATTCAGAACCTCTAAAGTGATTAGATCACTCTTTAACTCCTCAAGCACCACTTTGCTTCGAGGCTTAAAGTCGTCTATGTAACTTTTCTTAAGGAAAGTTGCATGAGTTGAAACTATGACTTTATTTATCTTTGGGTTATAAAAAAAACACCTTTAGTCCCTTTTGGATATCTTACAAACACACAAACTTTCAAACGTGCTTCTAACTTATTCGCATCCTTAAACAAGACATGAGTCGGACATCCCCATATGTGAATATAGTTAAAAAATGTCTTCTTGCCCGTCCACAACTTGTGAGGAGTTTTAGGAACCGATTTTGAAAGCACATTGTTCAAAAGATAACATGCGGTTTATAGTGCATGTCCCTAAAAGGATAAAGGCAATGATGAATAATTCATCATGGACCTGACTATGTCCAATAAATCCTATTTCTTCTCTTTGCTATGCCATTCTACTGCAGAGTGCCCGGCAAAGTCAAATGAGATAAAATCTCATTCTCTAATAAGTGTCCTAAGAACTCATCAGAAAGGTATTTTTCACCTCGATCAGATCGAAGTGTCTTTATAGGTCCACCCAATTGCTTTTCTACTTCAGCCCAAAACTTCCTGAACTTGTCAAAAGTTTCGCTTTTGTGGTGCATCAAGTACACATACTCATACCTTGAGTAATCGTCAATAAAAGTGACAAAGTATTCACACCCTCCTCGTGCCAGATATTCATTGGTCTGCAAACATCACTATGCACAAGTTTTAGAGCCCCTTCGACTCTATTGCCCTTAGACCTAAATGGTATTTTGGTCATTTTACCCTCCAAACATGATTCACATTGAGGTATAGATTCTACCTTCAAGTGACTTAAAGGTCCATCCCTTACCAACCATTGAATCCTATTCAGGTTAATATGACCAAGGCGCAAAAGCAAAAGATAAGTCTTATTATTTTGAGAAGTTTTAAGTCTTTTAGAGTTTTTATCATTCATCTCAATATTAAACAGTAAGTTTTATCATTTATCTCAGTATTAAGCAGTAAGTCCATCTTAGGTTTGATAAAATATAGATTATTTTGCATCCATCCAAAACAGATAAGAGATTTATTTTTACGAATCATCACTTTATTATTAAAAGAAACCAAATAAGAGTCTTTAAATAAACAAGATACAGAAATTAAATTCCTCTTACATTTATGAACATAAAAACAATCTTGCAAAATTAAATTCCTATAATTATCAAAATATAAATAGATGTCTCCCACTCTTTCAGCTAAGACCAAGGATCCATTGTCCATCCGAAGCGTGAAGTCTTTATGGAGCAGACTTCTCATTTCTTTGTACCTCTGTAGAGAAATACAAACATGATTAGTTGCACCAGAATCTATGACCCAAATGTCACTGGATTCCATAACCAAACAAGTTTCTAAATATCGAAAATCACACCTACCTCATAGGAAAAGGAAGTCTTTGCAATTCTTCTTGACGTGCCCAACCTTCCTACAAAAGAAGCACTTTAACTTCTTTGGGTTCTTCTTCTTCTTCTTCTTGCTCATGTTGTTAGCAGGAATAGAAGAGTTCCCATTCTTGGCCCATTGTTTCTTTCCATTCCCAGGGTTGCGATTGGAACTAAAAGCAGCCGCCAAATTAGCCTCGCCACTAGTAGGAGATTCCCTGATCAGTAGTTCGAACTTATGTAACTGTTTCATCAACTCTGTCAACGTCATATCCCACCTATTGCTTAAATTTAATGTTGCTCTAAACACAATAAATTCCTTGGACAGAGTCTCAAATACCATAGTCATCTGAGTTTTAGCATCGATGTAGGCTCCATTGGTTTATACCTCAGCGAGGTAACCTATGACCAACATCATGTGCTCCTTGATAGATGTCCCTGGTTTTTGTTTACAGTTAACAAGTTTTCGAAGCGCCCCTTGCCACTTTGTTACGGCCTAGCCTCCAAACATGTCTTCCAAATTATCCAAGATCTGCTTAGCAGTCTCACAATCCTTATATTGAGCCTGCAGCATATTATTCATGCTAGCTATAACATAGCAGTGGGCTTGATCATTAGCATCTTTTCAGCGATCATATACTTAGATTTGATCGTTGGTGGAATTCCTGTAGGCTCGGGAGGACAAGAGGTTGTCAGCATAAATTTCAGTTTCTCAAAGGACAGAATGAAATTTAGGTTCGTTTCCAATCATTATAATTCTCTCTGGTTAATTGATTTTTGTCAAGTATCGATGATAAAGTATTTTTAGACATTTTTTATCTATAGTAAAGAATCATATACCAAACATAAGCAAACATAACATAATAATTTGTAAGATAACACAATCATGTAAAAACATACAAAATGTGTTAATGTATCAAAACTTTGAAAATATCACAACCTTATAATGATAATTTCTAACTCAAAATTCAACAAGCTCCTAGGGGAATCATGCCAAATTCAACCAGAAACACGGATCTGCTCTTGATTAATATATGTCATTCAGGACCTATATGATCCAACATATATTAATAATCGTTTCATTAGCCATTAATTTTATTAACAGAGCCCCTAGGGGAGGTTAATAATAAAATTAACATAAGTGTATAACCATCGTTTCAATATTTTATCCATGATTTATAATCACCACTTAGGGGTATGTAACGATAAATCATGCTACAATACCTTATCCTCTCGGAGATCCAACCCAACACATGATGAAGTCCCTTCCTAGGGATTGAACAACCATGTGCTGTCTATGGACCAACGATGGAGGCCTTAGGTCCTTTCTTCGAAAACCTTCTCCTACTCAATCTTTTGAAATAAAGGTTTTATTCTAAAAACATGCATGAACAATTTTTAATTGAGCAGCACTCCTTATTCTATATAACATGTTATCAATATACATGGCAAATTATATTATAATGCAGACAAGCAAAGCAATCAAGAAAAGCTACAAGTAAAATAATAATAAATAACCGTAATATTATGGTTCCACCCTAGAGAATAGAAAATAAAAATTACAAGAGAATAATCAAAATATATTATCGATTCTTTATCTTTGAATCCTCAACCTGTATCCTTCTTCATTTAATGCCCATCTTCAAGTCTTCAATCCCGCATAGATCGAATACTTCATATTTCTATCATATCCAAATTTTAATGTTTCTCAGAATTGTCCCAAAAATAAAATTAAAACTGCATAAAAAACTGCACATTTTTTGAAAAAATTTTCAACTCTCTGCCAGCACGCCGATCACGACCCTCTGGCTTGTCGATCTTTTCAAGTCGACTTGCCGGTTATGAAAGTTTGGCCTGTCATCAGAGCCACCTGATTTCTGTCCCACGGACGGCCTGTCGAACCTCACATCTGGTCTGCCGATCCTGCGACCATCGGCCTGCCAAACTGGAGGGTTCGACATGCTAACTAAGTAGAGATCATCCCTTTTTTCAAAAAATACAATTTTTAATACAATTCATCAATTTTATTTTCAACAATTCAAAAACATAAAATTAGGGACTCAGGAAATACCTGAAAACGCTATCATTTATCTTCTAGATCCGTCTTTTTCGAACGATTATTTAATTATAAAATTCTTACAAATTTAAAATTAAATAATAATTCTTAAACGAAGATGATAGTCTGCCATCTAATTTCACGAAAAACCTAGATACACATTCTAACCTCCAAGGAACCATAACTGGTATCAATTAATTAATTAATAATTAAATAATAACTTAATCAACCATAATTAATTAATAACATTCATCATATAATCCATGACAATATAAAAATATATAGAAACCTTAGAGTGTCAACTCTCTAAAAAAAATAAATTCAAGCATATGAGAGATAAAGATCACATAATTTATTCATATAGCATGATCACAAACTTGTAAATTTATGTAAAAACCATGGCTCGAATACCAATTATTAGAAAAATAGTACGCAACTAAATTTTAAAATTTTGTTATATCAGAGTATTTTCTGAAACACAAGTTTGACATGCTATATGCATAAATTAACCAGATCTTACTAATCCTTGTGTGCCGAAAAGCTCTTGTAATCAATAAAGAGAAGTAACGTTCGAAAATGACCTCAACCAACTGGCCTTCTTTGCTACTCTCTATTCTTGATTGGAGTGAGTGTGGGCTCACGTCGTTTAGCTTTTCCACCAAGTGACTCTCTTTTCAACCAATTGAGAAATACCCAAAGCTCTAATTCATGATTTGTGAATGATAGCTCTTCGGAGAGTTTCAAAGTCTCACTAATAGAGTCTCACTCTAGATTTCTCAACTGATCTAAATAATAATGAAACTCACTCCCCTTTTATAGAGGTTGGGCCCAGAAGTCAGTCTTTATCAGATAAGGCCTCAAAAATTCAAATCAGAATCAATATCTGATAAAATCTGCGTGAAAATACGTGATCCTTCTATCACCTGATCGGCATGCCGAACCAGCAGATCAACCTATCGAACCTCCTTAATCAGCAGGCCGAACTTAAAGATCAGCCTGTTGAACCTCTGATAAAAGATCCAAGTAAATCTTTATTTCCCACCAAAGATTCTTGGGATAGAGCCTCAGTTTTAATTCAAATAACCCAACAGAGAAGTTATCTTACTAAAACAGTCATATCTAAATAATGTCTAGAAAAATGAATATTCTTAATAATTCAATAAGTTTATCTTGAATTAATTCAAAATTAATCTAACCGATAAACAGACATGAATTATCTGATTTCGATAATTCAACAAGTTTATCTTGAATTAATTTTATCACAAAATTAATTCAATTGATAAACAAACATGAATTATCTGATTTTACAAAATTTCACCCAATCTAATAAATCTGACGTAAGTCAACAATTATTAGAAAAGCACGCCGTATCGTTACAGGATTTTATGAGCTAGCAAAAGGGACCAAATGGACCTATATAGTTCAAGCTCTCGATGTAACGCCCCCTTTCCGGACACAGATGTCGTTACATTCATTCATTAAACCATTAATTGTAGCAAAACTATTATAAATTAAAACATATATTTGAAATCATAGTTTGGAAAAGCATTCTCAGGATCCGTACATTCATATATATATATATATCTGTATTTTTATACAATTTATAAAAATTTCTAAATTACTTATTTATAACAATTCGCTTTTCCATAAACATGTTGTAAATAGTTTGCTAATATCATTGAAAATTAAATTAACCTTTGAAAATAAAAATAAAATTTCTTGAACATATTTCGGCAGGCCGAACTTTGGATATCGGCAGGCCGAACTCGACCGGCAAGCCGAAGGTCATCCATCGGCAGGCCGCCCGAGGCTTTGCAAAATGGGGTTTTTAAATCAACAAGATCGGCAGGCCGATTAAAATTCTTCGGCAGTCCAACCAGTAGTGATCAGCAGGCCGAACAAAAAAAAATTTCTTTTTAAAACAAGTTTTAAAATTTCAAATGCGGAAGAAAATTTATAAAATAATTAAAATTACATTAAACAACAATCTTAATAGTTTTAATACATATCCTTAAAATTCAAAAATCATAAACATATTTGGAATTGAAAATCAAACTCATTTCATAAAAATCTCTTTCTATGGCGTTCTTCCATTTGCAAATCATCTTCCTTAGCTCACACGCCTGTCAGTGTCCTCCGCCTACTCCATAACTTTCTTACCCTTATCTGCAACATGATATAAAACTTGAATAAGCTAATGCTTAGTAAGTACATTGTAATTCTCACAACTTAAAAACATTTCATGAACATCATCATAATAGCGTACAAGGCACAGTTTCATAAGGAACATATCTTGCATTATATGAACCATATTAAAACTTAATCGTTTTATCTTCAGGGCCCAAGTGTTGCACCATAACATCATAATAAGCGCGCCGTCATGAGAGGAGAGGGGTTGCAAATCCCAAACCAAACATGACATCATAAACATAAACATATCATAACTTTGGGTGTGCAACACTTATTTAGGTGATACATGTAGATACTTATACTTTCATGCTTTGAAAAAAAATTATCATCAAAACATGCATAAACTTTCATACCTTAAAAAACTTCATAATAATACTTCATGAAAATCACCATGAAAAATCATCATAAAACTATCATAAACATAGATTTCAAACTTTTCATAAACTCATACTTTTTATAAACATATTTTTCATAAACATATTATGTTGCAGGTGAGAATGTACTTACCTCAATGAGCTTACTTAACCTTACTTTTGAAGGTGACAACGCCGCAGTCTTGATGTGCTCACTTCTCAATGTGTTTATGTCATATATTCATAAAATGGTAATTAATATTTATTTAATGAATTAATTACCATAACATAAAATCCATAATAACCATTTCCTAAAAACATCATACATACATTTTCATTAACCATAAAACATTGAAACAACATTTCAACATATTTATATTTCTGACCTCCATGAAATTAAAAATTAATAACTTTACATCCACATATAATTTGAGAACCAAAATTAGAAGGAACATAGATAACATATATACTTATCACCATGATTTTTCTTTAGTCATAAAAACCTCATTTAGTAATTTAAATAAATCATATAACATTCAACATGAAATCTGCCAGCATTAAATAGGCAGAGAACACATTTTTAATTCTGGTCCATAAATCACATTTTCATAGCATAGAAAAATTCACAAAAATTACCACATGTTATATACACA
>CAMOHE010000150.1:0-10955 GCA_946598075.1 Artocarpus hirsutus
TCAAGAAGGAAATAGGAACCTCTTAAGGGAGGTTTGAGGTTCAAATCTGAAGGATGCGAAAGAAATACCCTGAGGGGCCAAAGGGGCCAAAGGGCCCTAGAGGGGATAGCACGGATGAGTGGGCAGTACGGGGATGGTCTACCAATAAGAGTTATAAGTCTGAGGGCCCCGTAAGGTGGTTCCTATGGAGGCTTGAGGGAGTACGCCTGGGCTAGACGCCACAGTAAAATGCGCGTTTTATTGTGGCGTTCAGCCCGGGCGTACTCCCTCAAGCCTCCATAGGACCCACCTTGCGGGGCCCTTGGACTTATGGCTCTTATTGGTAGACCATCCCCGTGCTGCCTACTTATTCGTGCTGTCCCCTCTAGGGCCCTCTGGCCCCTCAGGGTTTTTCTTTCACGTCCCTTGGATTCGAACCTCAAACCTCCCTTAAGAGGTTCTTATTTCCTTCTTGAGTACCATGAGAAGAATTCCCCTCCATCTTTAAATATTAGGCGTCAATATAATATTAGGCTGACAAGTGCCTTTATGTCCAGCCAATCTAGGAAGACCACTTCAGGTAATCTGCCATGGGGCCTACATTGACTAGCTTTGGTTAAAGAGATATTTTGTCTTTTATGGCCGGGAATTATACGACCTTTTAGCTCAGGCTCCTTGGGTGAGCTACTAGACTGATTTGGTAAGCGGGCTCGATGGGCTAACACCAAATGGGCCGATGGAATTTATTCTAGTATTGGGCTAGGGCTTTCAAATGAGATTTTTTGCTTTGTTTAGTTCTAACTTCCTTCATACCTATTTTATCTGATTTCAATCTCTTAGCCTTCTAAACCACAGCCTATTGAGAGAAGCCTGTGTAACACCTAGAATTTAATTAAGTAAGGTTAGCACGTAAATGGCAGATTAGTATGCTTTAATGTGATCTAAATTTAATTTGAGCATTTTGTGGTATATTTTAAATTTTTCTCACTTTTAGTTATTTTTATTTGTTATATTGAATTTTGAAACAAAACAATTTATCAAATGTTCAATATGTCCATTTTGGAAAACCATGTGTTGGAACATGATTTTCACTCTATCGAACACATTTTCTTCTATTTAACCCCCTCCCCCCTCCTTTTATTCACTCACACTCTCTCTTTCTTTCCCAGCCCTCTTTCTCTTCTTCTCTCAGGCTCTTTCTCCCTCTCTCTTTTCTCTCTTGATTTTTATTAAAAATTTGAGCAAAAACTTTGAATCTTAGTTGGATTGGAAGTTCAAGAAATAAGATTTGGTCTCCATAAACCTGATTTAAAGCTCATATTTAAGGTTAGTTTACTAGACTTTCAAAATTTCAAACTTTTTACCAATTCTCTAAATTTCATTGAAATGTTGAAATTTGAGTTTCTAAAGCTTAGGAAACCTTTAATCTAAGTTAGTAGAGCCCAAATCATCTAGAATCTAAGCTTGATTTCACAAAAATTGGGTTTTTTCATTTTTCTCTATTTTTGGATTTATTCAAAAATCTTTGTGTGAATCTTGTTTAAAGTTGTTTAAAAGTATTCTAGTATGTCTTTCTATCATTTATGAACATTACCATTCTCAAGAATTGAGAAAAACAAGTTTAGAATGAAATTTTGGATTTGGAGAGGCCGAGACTAGAAGTCTTGGGTCCCCAAATTTTTCTAGTTCGGTAGGCCGTTCTTAAACATTGGCAGGCTAGACTAATGAGTTTGGCATGCCAGGTTCATACCATCGTCAGGCTAAACTTGGGCCAGTCCGGTAAGCTAGTGCTGCATGGTCGACAGGCCGAACTATGTAGTTCTGCAGGTTGGACAGAAAGGTTCAGCAGGCTAACTAGATTTTAGTGAATTTTGTTATTTTTTACCTGTTTTTCACCGTTTAAAACTTAGATAAAGATTTTAACCTCATGATATGATTTTGTGACCTTTAAAGACATATTACGACCCCATTAGATAGCATAGTACTGCAGAATAGCATAGTACTATAGAATACTCTGAGTTAGATATTGATAAAGCTTAGTTTACTTTTAAGGTTAATTGTGGTTCTATGGAGCTAACATATAGCGAGTCAAGATTGCAGTGTTGGGTCACGACACAGGGTATCGAGGTAAGACTTCTACCCTTTTTTTTGTAGCCAGGTTTTTAAATAGTCTTGGTCTTAAAGATTCTTTCAAAATGTTTTCAATAAATGACAAAATATTTAAATATTTTCAAAAAGTGCCTTGGCCACAAAAAGACTTATTGCCAAATGATTTCTTTTAAATTGATTTTTAAGGAATGATTAGAATGAACTTCTTAGTATTTTTCATTTCTTGCAAATGAATGCTTATAATGAATCAAATAATGAACGTAATGAGAATATCTAGTAAAATGGAACATAATAATGATAAGATACTGAACGTGTCCACAAGTACCCTCTGGAATAATAAACTAGAGCATAATGCCATACACAGAGATCGGATCGTAGAAAGTGCGTCCTTGGAGGCAGGTTCTAAAACCCAACTAGGCCACTACAGTAGTGATATTATAGCTTTGCGAGAGAACAAATAATAAAGAATAATTCCAAATGAATAGGGATTCTAAAGATAAGGATGAATTTAAATACATTTTATTTATCTTTTCGAAATTTTGTAAATTATTTTCAAATATGAGAATTTATGTTTAGAACTAATATTTTCTAAACCCAGTCTTATTGAGCCTTCAGCTCATATTTCTTTATTTGTTTTCAAAACCTTTCCCCTGAGATGGATTGTAGCTTAGGATCGATTGAGAGGCGGTAGGGCAAACACATGAGTTGTAGGAATTCTGTTTTGGTTATTTCTTCATTTTAATCAAGGCATATATTATTTAAATTTTTATCTCTCATATTGGACTGTGATCGTAATATTTTATTGTCGATAACATGTGTGTGCACTAACGTGGGTCCAGTGGGGCTCGACTTATGTTCTTCTGTCTTTGTTATTTTATTTTATGATTAACAATTTGAAAATAACGATAATTGCTTTAAAGAGTTTTTAAAACTATCACATTTTTCAAAATAACCCAAAACATATAGTTTGTGTTTTGATCAAAAGTTTTTGTTTAATTAACTAAGTACCATACCCATGTCACCTCCCATACTTTAGGGCGTGATAGCCTGCCTCGCGGCTTGGGTCCATGTATCTTACCCTGGGCCGTTTCATAAGATGTTGGGTTGTACCTTGCAAAAAAAAAAAAACCAGGTATCGAAAACCTCGAAAATCAATTTGGTTCTCAATTTTTCAAATATCTTACTTAGATCCCTAATTTATTATTTTGTTTTAATTTTAATCCCCCATAATATAAATGTTAAATATTTGACAAAAAAAACATTTAAAATGTTCCACTTAGATCCCCAAGTCTCAACCCATTATTTTGTTTCACTTTCGATTCCTAGTTAGCTAGTTTAAACTAGGACCAAAATCAAAAAAATCTAAAGTGAAGAAACTAAAAATAATGGTTTTGATGCAGGTAAAAAATGTAAAGCAATTTTGTTGTTTTATTAGTTGGTTGAGTTTTAATTTTTTTAAAGAAAGAAAAATTAAATTTTATTATATATTATATATTTAGGACAGAGCAAGAAAGTTTTGTCAGTAAGGCATAATAAATAGAACAAAAATGTAATCAAAATAAAAGTCTATTACTACACTATAATTATAGATTTTCATGGTTTTTAGGCTTTTAAAGAAAGTGATATCTTAAGATTAATTCAAAATTTAGTAAGGGTAATGTTGGGATTTGTGCCCTAAGAAACAAATATTTTATTTATAATTAAAGATGTTTTGGATTACATAAATAAATGAAATAACACGGATATTTCAAATGTTAATAATTGTTCTCATATTCTTTTCATTATGATTAAGCATTCAAGCAAACATGTGATCCATGAATTTATTACCAAATCTTCGCATTGGGCATATGTGGGGTTTATATGCAGTATAGATACAATACCTATATTAATGGTCTAAATTATATAATCGTCAGTCTACATATTTAGATGGACACTTTATACATGACAAGACTGTATAGAGGTCTACATTTTATTAAACGGGCAGTTTATGTAGGCCATCAGAGCAGAATAACTTAATAGTAGACACATAGTGGACTTAGTGGTGGTTGCACATTGGACTAAACCTAACACGTAATTGATTCAATAATAGCTCTATTTAACTTATATCAATTCACTTTGATAATCACCTATATGCAATGTTAATCCTAAGATGAGTTCGTAACTCCATGTTTATAGCTTGTATTTTTTTGATATGTCAAAGGCAAGAGTTCCAATGACTAAAGGCTCCATTGTTAGTGTATTGGAGGTGCGACTTGTATTCGATGAGAGCATAATCCGTAGTCACAGAATCCATAGCTATCTAAGAAATAGTCAATGTTATCATCCTAACAGTATTGTTGACAAATTTGGAAAAAACAAGGCCTTGTTCATCTCAATACATATGGTAACTAGTTGATTTTCCATTTATATTTGCATAAATGGAGTTTTCCATATAAGTGAAGTAAAAGAACTTTGAGATAAAATAATCAGAGGGTAAAACGGAACTAAGTCCTTTATCCGATTATTGGAAAACCTATGGGATACATATGTGTATGAGAGGTCATGAACAAGACTAATATATGAAGTCTTATGATAGGGTATATTATCAAGAATGCAGTTTTGGTTCTTTAATGGAGTGACACCAAAGTTAATAATTAAATGGATAATTAATCGATTAGTTCATTTCTTGTATTGGAACTTGGTAAATATATATCCACCTGGTCCCAATACTAGTTCACTAGTTCCTTAACAAGCTATATAGGTGCGGTTTAACACAGGTAATACAGGAAGTTATGTTAAACAATTACTACCAGGCATAGTCTAATTAAACTGTAGGCACCAATTAAAGGGAACTTTTTGATAAAAGAAGAAAAAAATAAATTTATAGTTTAGTTTCTATTTTAGTTTAAAGATTTAAATTTAGTTTTAGTTTTAGGCAATTTATTTTATTTTGAACACACCATTGAAGGGCATTTTGGAGCTACAAAGAAGAGGAAGAAGAAGATTGAGAAAGAGGGAACCTTGAGTTTGTGATATGTCCATGTAGGTGATCTCTTTCTTGTTTTTATTGTTCTTATTTTTGTACATTCTAGAAATGCTTGCATATTGGTATTGTTTATTTACAGTTTTACTTTCGTTTATAACTTGAGTTTTAATCTAACATCCTAATGGATCCTATTGATGGATTTTAATTTATTTTTAGTCTCTTGTGTTGGTTGTTGATTATTGGAATTCATTTCTTCTATTATGTCTGGTCGTGTGTGCACAATCACAAGTAATAAAGTGGGAATAGAGTATCGTTTTCCTTAGGGATTAATTTACAAAAAATTTATTATCTATTGGAATTCATTATGTGCGGTCATGTGCAACACGATTACAAGTAATAGAGTAGAAGTAAAGTATCATTTTCCTCAGGGATTGATTCACTAAAAATTTACTATCTATTGCAATTTAAGCACTTCTAACTTAATTGAAAACAAGAAATTAAAATAAACTAAAATTAAATTGCAGAAATTAAAATCGACAACAAAAATGAACTAAATTAACCAATGATGAAATGGGTCTAAAGGAATTATTTTCACAAGCCTAGACAAATGACAAGTTAATTTTCCCAAATAATTGGTATATAGCTCTCATTTTCCCTAATTTTTCCTCTCACAAGCGTTAGACATGTATGCCCTAAGGAGTAAAATGTTGTAATATGTTTTTGGAGACTTTTATCAATAAGGAATTTATTTATTATTAATGTACCAAATGTTGTCCTCTTTACGTTCATATTTGTTGAATGCATGTTAAGCACACAAAAGTCTGAGATTGTCAATCTAAACCATTAAGAATCAGGCATATGATGGATAGATTATGCAAAAGATATGATTATAAAAATGACGGTCTAAATCATAAGATCCACAATCGAGGGAATAATGTTGGGCGCTTTATTCATGCTAAGATTGTTATGTTCTCTACATCCCTAGCAGGTGATAACTTGTCTTGGCCATCAGAGTTAGACTCTGCCAGTAGAAACATTGGTGTATTGTCATAGATGACGATGTATTGGATTAGGACATAAAGTGGAATTAATTTGGATTAATAATTCCATTTGTGCAAATCAATTCACTTTAGACAATCATATATGTTGTATCTTAATGCTAAAATGTCTAATGGGCCTGTTATCTTGACTTACATCTTTTGATGTACCAAAGGATGACATCCTGACTTTGTAATGGTGTGCATACCAATAGATTGGAGACATGACTCTTGATAGTGTAGACCTGTTATTCATAGATATAGAATCCATAGTTCCATTGATAAAGTTAATGATATTCTCTTATTGCATTATCTTGCAATTAGAAAACTAAAGTGCTCAACCATTTGGATGCATAGGTGTAACCGAATGGTATATTGTCTTTACATAGTAAGTTTTCCAATGGTGAGATAACAGAACGTTAGACAAAAATAATTAGAAGGTAAAATAGAATTTATCCTTAAACTGGTTATGAATATCTTATGGAGATAGGACACATTATGACATATCATGGACACTTAGTTAATTTGAAGCTTTGTAATTTTATATGGCTTAAGAGTGCAGCTTTAAGCTTTTAGTGGAATAACGTTAGAGTTGATAATTATTAAATATGTATATGAGACATTGTATTTTATAATTATCTAAACTTGAATTATATAGGTCCAATAGGTCCCCTTTGCTAGCTCATAATAAATCCTGTAACAATACGGTGTGCTTTTCCAATAAATTGGTGACTTATGTTAAATTATTAGATTTGTTGAAATTCGATAGAATCAGATAATTTATATCTATTTATTGGTTAAATCAATTTTGTAAATTAATTCAAGATAAACTTATTGAATTATCGAGAATATTTATTTTCCTTGAGATTATCTAAATATGACTGTTTTAATCAGATAGCTTCTCTATTGAGTTATTTGAATTAAAACTAAGGCTTTATGCAAAGAATCTCAAGTGGGAAATAAAAGATTCTTTGGGATCATATTATCGCAAGTTCAACAGGCCAATCTGTTAGTTCGGCCTATCGATGGAGTAAGTTCGACATGCTAATCCATCAGTTCGGCCTACCGATCTAATGATAATCTAATTATGCATTTTTGATGCAATTTTATCAGAAGTTGGTCTAGATTTGAATTGTTGAGGTCTTATTTGATAATGACTAACCCTGGGTCCGACCTTTATAAGTAGAGAGTGAGTTTTCTCAATTATTTAGATCAGTTGAGAAGTTAAGAGTGAGTACTCTAGTGTTAGATACTTTGAAACTCCCTGAGAGCTTTTATTCACAATCACAAACCTTTGCTTTGGGTCTTCTCAATTGGTTGGAAGGAGAGTTATCAAGGAAAAGTTGTATGATGAGTGCCTACGCACTCCGACCGTGAAAAGAGAATAGCAAAGAAGACTAGTTGGTTGAGGTTCTTTTGAAACGTTCTTCTCTATATTAATTGCAAGAGCTCTTTGGCATATAAAGGTTAGTAAGATCTATGATTAATTTATGCATATAGCATGTCAAACTTATATTTTAGAAAATACTCTTATTTAAAAATTTTTAAAATTTTAATGCGTACTCATTTTCTGAGAATTGGTATCAGAGCCGTGGTTTTTATATAAATTTACGAGTTGGTGATCATGCTATATATATAAATTATGTGATATTAATCTATCCTATGCTTGAATTTAATATTTTAGAGAGTTGACACTTTAAGGTTTCTATATATTTATATGTTGTCATGAGATTATATGGTGAATGTTTATTATGTAATTATGGTTGATTAAATTATTATTTAATTATTTGTTAATTAATTAATTTATGCTGGCTATGGTTCCTTAGAGGTTAGAATGTGTGTCTAAGTCTTTTCATGTAATTAGATGGTGGTCTATCATTACCATCTAGGAATTATTATTTAATTTTAAATTTCTAAAAATTTTGTAATTAAATAATCATTTGAAATAAAAACAGGTCTAGAAGATGAATGATAGTAGTTCCACAGTTTGTTCTTGAGTCTTTAATTTTTTGTGTTTTTGAATTATTGAAAATAAGATTGAAAAACTATGTAAAAACTATTTTTTGGAAAAATGTGAATTCTATTTGGTCGACAGGTTGAACCCTTAGGCTTGGTTGGCCGATGGTCGTAGACCGATAGACCGACAAGCTATTCGTAAGATAGATTTTAGCCATCTCTAGTGGCAGGCCGAATAGTCAAGTTTGGTAGGCCGATGGATTATGGTTGATAGGCTGATTACACAGATCGGCAAGCCAATAGAAAGCAATGGGTTTTCTAAAAGGGTGCGTTTTTTGAAGCAGTTTTGATTTTATTTTTGTGACAATTTTAAGAAACATGAAATTTTGTGACAACCAAAAAAGTGAAGTATTTGAGCTATGCAGGATTGAAGACTTGAAGATGGATACCACATGAATACGGATACAACTTGAAGATACAAGAATGAAGAATAGATAATATGTTTCGATTTATCTATTGTAATCTTTAATTTCTTTTCTCTAGGGTGGAACCATAATGTTACGGTTGTTTATTATTATTTTTGTGGCTTTGCATGATTGCTTTTCTTGTCTATATTATAATATGATTTGCTATGTATGTTGATAACATATCATATAGAATAGGGAGTGCCACTCATTTAAAATTGTTCATGCATGTTTTAAAATAAAACCATGTTTTTTCAAAAGATTGAGTGGGAGAAGATTTTCGAAGAGAGGACCTATAGCCTCCATCGTTGGTCCATAGGTAGCACATGGTGGTCCCAACCCCTAGGAAGGGATTTCATCATATACTGTGTTAGATCTCCAAAAGGATAATTTATTTTAGCATGATCTATTATTACACACCCTAGGTGGCTATTATAGATCATGGATAAAATAATTGAAATGATAGTTATATACTTAAGTTAATAATATTATTAACCTCTGTAGGAGCTCTGTTAATAAAATTAATAGATGAAAAAAATCATTATTAATGGATGTTAGATCAGACGGGTCCTAGATGGCATATATTAATCAGAGGGGATCTGTGTTCCTAATTGAATTTGGCAAGTATCCCCTAGGCGGCTTGTTGAATTTAGAGTTAGGAATTATCGTTGTAAGGTTGTGATATTTTCAAGATTTTGATACATAAACACAATTGTTGGTTTATTTGATTGTGTTATCTTACTAAACTCTTATGGAATGTTTACTTATATTTGTTATATGATTTTTATTGTAGGTTAAAATGCCTAAAAATGCTTTATCTTCGATACTCGATAAAAACCAATTAACTTGTGAGAACTACAATGATTTGAAGAGGAATCTAAATATCATCATGTCCTTTAAGAAACTAAATTTTGTGCTGATGACACCATGTCCTCCTGAATCTTTTGAGGAATCTACTAATGAGCAAATCCAAGCATATAATTGCTAGATAGATGCTAATAATTAGGCCCACTGTTATGTTATGGATAGCATGAATAACATACTGCAGGCTCAACATGAAGATTATGAGACTGTAAAGCTGATCATAGTAATCTTGAAGACATGTTTAGAGGCCAAGCTATAACAAAATAGCAAGGGTCACTTCATAAACTATTGAACAGCAAATAAAGACAAGGGACTCCTATTAAGGAGCATATGATGTTAGTCATATGTTACCTTGCTGAGGCTCAAGCTAATGGAGCTTATATTGATGTTAAGTTATAGATGACTATGGTTTTTGAGACTTTGTCAAAGGAGTTTATCCTGTTTAGAGCTTCATATAATTTGACCAATAGGCAGGATGTGACCTAAACGGAGGAAGCAGTTACAGGAGTTTGAAAATCTGATCAAGGAAACCCCTGTAGGTGGTGAGGCCAACTTGGCGGCTGCATTTGATTTCAATCCTAACCCTGGGAATGGAAGGAAGTAGAAGACTAACAATGGGAAGTCTTCTATTATGCAAATGGCAACAATGAGAAGAAGAAAAAAATGAACCCAAAGATGCTTAAGTGCTTTTACTATGGAAAGATCAGGGACATAAAAAAGAATTGCAAGGACTTCCTTTCTCGAGGAGGTAGGTGTGATCTTTTGGTTAATGGTTTGGTTAAGGAATCAAGTGACACTTAGGTCATAGATTTTGGAGCAACTAATCATGTTTATGTTTCTCTACAGGGGTTCAAAGAAACAAGAAGTCTGCTACATGAAGACTTCACACTTTGGATGGGTGATGGATCCTTGGCGTTGGCTGAAGCAGTGGGAGACGTCCATCTGTTGGAAAAATAATACGCAGCAAACTTTTAAAAATTTTAAATCAGAGTATTTTTCAAAACATAAGTTTAACATGCTATATGTATAAATTAACCTGATCTTACTGACCTTGTATACACCGAAAAGCTCCCGAAGTCTGTGTAGAGAAGTAACGTTCCAAAAGAGCCTTAACCAACTGGTCTTCTTTGCTATTCTCTATCCACGATCGGAGTGAGTGTGGGCTCACACGTACAGCTCTTCCTCAAGGTGACTCTTCTTCCAATCAATTGAGAGAACCCAAAGCTAGTGTTCGTGATTTGTGAACAAGAGCTCTCAGGGAGTTTCAGATTCTCACCAGTAGAGTATTACTCTTAATCTCTCTATTGATCTAAATAAATAGAGGTTGGGTCTAGGGTCATTCCTTATCAAATAAGGTCTCAAAAATTTGAAACAGAACCAAATTCGGGTCTATATCGGATAAGATACACGTAAAAACGTGTGAAAACGCGCAATTTTTAATTCGCGCATAGGCAGGCCGAACTTTAAGTTCGGCATGCCGAACTGCCGAAATAAAAAATCACGCGAATCTTTTATTTTTCACCCGGGATTCTATAGGATAAAGCCTCAGTTTTAATTCAAATAATCCAATAGAGAAGTTAT